>VCAZ01000105.1:678361-943361 GCA_005784505.1 Bagarius yarrelli
ACACACACACACACACAGCCAGCACACACACACACACAGACACACACCACACACCCCACACAAGACACACACACACACACAGCACACACACACACACCAGACACACACACACACAGACACACACAGACACACACACAGACACACACACACACACACACAGACACAGACACACACACACAGACACAGACACACACACACACACACACACAGACACACACAGACAGACACAGACACACACAGACAGACACACACAGACACGTACACACACATGACAGACACAGTACACACACACACACACACAGACACACAGCTTTTTCTCACCTATTGCTTCGATCTGGAAGTTAAACGTGAGCTCGGCTGAGAGCTTCTTGCTGGATTTTAACCGGCCTTGTAGGTTTACCATCTTTATACAACCTGTAAATGACCGAACACACACACACACACACACACACACACACACACACACACACACACACACACACACACACACAGAGTTATACACACCCTGTATACACTCAGCATTCTGTATTTACACACCAGGCACCGAAATTGCATCAGCAAACAGTTTGTGTTTGTGAGTGTGTTTGTGTGAGTGAAACACACACACTATCACACTCGAGTGTGAAGTCCATACTCACGGTCCAAACACACTAATATGGTGTCGCGCTCCAGCTGTGTGACGTGAATCACGCACGTCTGTGGTGTGTCCGGTTCGGTGAAGGTCGGTGCGATATCGTTGGGGTCGACGGTGCCAAAAGTTACCACCTGATCAGGCTGACTGCCCTTAACGACTGATACACAGATCAGGGGGTAGTGATGCTCCGGGACCACCAGCATCTCAAACACCTCTAACGGACAGGGGAGGGTGAAGTCTATACTCTATACACACACGCACACACGCACACACACACACACACAGAGAAAAACACAGGAGTAGTGATTCATTTAGGGCCACTTACTCACAGGGCCACTCACCCACCCACAGGGCCAATCACCCACCTACCCACAGGCCCACCCAACACCCACCCAAAGGCCTACCCGAAGGCCATCCTACAGACACGCCCACTCATTTAAAGGCCCATTTACTCACAGGCTTATTCACCCAAAGGACCACCAAAAGGCTCACTCACAGGACCACCCACAGGCCCAGTCCCTCCCATTTGCTCGGTCACACTTAAACACAAAATTCTCACCTTGATGAGCATGAAGCGCTGCATGGACTCCACCCATTCAAACAAAACTACACTGGACTGGAACGCACCACAAAGATACTTCATCCCTGTGTATGGATTACGAACTGCACATAAACACACACACACACACACACACACACACACCTCGCTCAGACGAGTGATTCTTGAAGAGATTACAGGACAATATATATCATATTTGTGCATTGTGTAATTTAAAGTTAAACAGACACTCCTGGTTTGTTGCATCATCACGTGAGCTGCCTGTCGACTCACCTACACAACACTTCTGGCACCCCTTTGTGTCTGGGATCTTATTCGACACTGTGAACTTCCTGTAGAACAATTAAACACAATCAGTGTATTTAACATACATTCAGAGGGTTACTGTACACACACACACACACACACACAAATCTGTCATGTCTGCCACATCTTTGGCTATAAGACTCGGGTCTAAAAAACTCCACGTTGAACCGAGTTTACACGCCATGATTTTTTTTGCGATTGTTGTTTGTTAGACAAGACAAATCAAAAACAGACGCACACAAGAAAAAACATCATCAATCCGTGACACGTTCAGTAGCCTGAAATCTTTGGCTAAATAGTAGCTAGCAGCAAACAAAAACAATCTGTACCAGTCATTCATGACATAACTGTTTTGAAGTTCTCCTGCTAAGCGACACTTGGTTTGACGGTTGCCGTAGGCGACGTTAGACTTCAGGAAAAAGTCTGAAAACTTTTGATACTGACAGAATTTAGCCGAGAGGGAAAAACTGATCGAAAAGGATATTGATGAACACGTCAAACTAGCAATTAAAGACAACAGACTTTAGCGTAGAATTATAGGAACTCCTTCTTCTCCTTTCGGCTCACCACTGTCTCTAAACCATACATCATAGCTTGTCTCACCACTGTCTCTAAACCATACATCATAGCTTGTCTCACCACCGTCTCTAAACCATACATCATAGCTGGTCTCACCACTGTCTCTAAACCATACATCATAGCTGGTCTCTCCACTGTCTCTAAAAACCATACATCATAGCTGGTCTCTCCACTGTCTCTAAACCATACATCATAGCTGGTCTCACCACTGTCTCTAAACCATACATCATAGCTGGTCTCACCACTGTCTCTAAACCATACATCATAGCTGGTCTCACCACTGTCTCTAAACCATACATCATAGCTGGTCTCACCACTGTCTCTAAAAAACCATATGTCATAGCTGGTCTCTCCACTGTCTCTAAACCATACATCATAGCTGGTCTGTCCACGGTCTCTAAAAACCATACATCATAGCTGGTCTGTCCACTGTCTCTAAACCATACATCATAGCTGGTAGCTGTCTGTCCACTGTCTCTAAACCATACATCATAGCTGGTCTCACCACTGTCTCTACCACTGTCTAAACCATACATCATAGCTGTCTCACCACTGTCTCTTAAACCATACATCATAGCTGGTCTCACCACGTCTCACCATATAGCTGTCTCACCACCGTCTTAAACCATACATCATAGCTGGTCTCACCACCGTCTTGAAACCATACATCATAGCTGTCTCACCACTGTCTCTAAACCATACATCATAGCTGGTCTCACCACCGTCTCTAAACCATACTCATAGTCCACCACCGTCTCTAAACCATACATCATAGCCGGTCTCATCACTGTCTCTAAACCGTACATCATAGCTGGTCTCACCACCGTCTCTAAACCGTACATCATAGCTGGTCTCACCACTGTCTCGAAACCATACATCATAGCTGGTCTCATCGCTGTCTCCAAACCATACATCATAGCTGGTCTCATCGCTGTCTCCAAACCATACATCATAGCCGGTCTTATCGCTATCTCCCAAACCATACATCATAGCCGGTCTCACCACTGTCTCTAAACCATACATCATAGCCGGTCTCACCACTGTCTCTAAACCATACATCATAGCCGGTCTCACCACTGTCTCTAAACCATACATCATAGCCGGTCTCACCACTGTCTCGAAACCATACATCATAGCTGGTCTCACCGCTGTCTCGAAACCATACATCATAGCTGGTCTCACCGCTGTCTCGAAAACATCATACATCATAGCTGGTCTCACCACTGTCTCTAAAACCATAACATCATAGCTGGTCTCACCACTGTCTCTAAACCATACATCATAGCTGGTCTCACCACTGTCTCTAAACCATACATCATAGCTGGTCTCACCACTGTCTCTAAACCATACATCATAGCTGGTCTCACCACTGTCTCTTAACCATACATCATACATTTTTTTTTTTTGCAATATATTTTAATATGTATTGTATTGCAATATATCATGATATCGTATTGTGACCCATGTATCGTGATAGGTATTGTATCGTGAGGCCCCTTCGTCAATACACAGCTCTATTAGGAATCCTTTAGTATTTTCTAAATATTAATATTAAGCTCCGCCTCTAAACGGAAAATATTTTGGCTCGTCTGCCTGAAACCCGTACGAAAGAGACCAAAAAATTATATCCCGTATTTATACATTCTGAATAAAAAGTGCTGATGTGAGATCAGATGCAGGCGAGGAGATTTAAGGAGATAAGATTTTTACCTCGCTCTGAGTCTCGGTGTTTAACGCTTAACTTTCTCTTTACTGTTGCAGATATTCGATCACTCGTTTGTTTACTATCAAGAAAAATCAATAAATGCAGCTGAAACCTACCGAGGGATAATTTTATCAGGCAGTTTGTAGGTCGGTATGGCCACCGGTAACTTCTGCATCTGCCGAGCATGCTCAAAGAGACCGCACAGGTTATGGGAATACAGCTGGGAGGCTTTACCTGCACACACACACACACACACACACACACACACAATATACAAATAAATAAACACAAAAACAACCCCATGCAGGTTACAATGCTGTGTTTATACCAAGTGTTTGCTATTTTTAGGTTTACTTTTAATTTCTATGGCATTTGTTATAACAGCAAACTAATAACGCTTTTAAAATCGGGTCCAGTACCAGGCTGGTGCAGGTACCGGTGTTTGGTCGAGGGTGGCACTTGTTCCGTACCGGCTTGTGTTTGCACTGGCAGGATGCAGAACCCACCCATGCCACTAACGTGTGACCGGAGCTACCCGTTATCTCTCTCTTATTTACGCTCAGTCAGTGATTCGGTTAAACTCGGGGGTTGCCATGGAAAACTTTCTCCCTTCAGCATATTTCACTGATTACAAACTTTACTTTCAGGGACTAAAGTTACCTAAACACAAAATACCAACAGATTATATAATTATAGTCAATAACTTTCTGCACGTTTACTGTTGCCGACCCAAATAACACTGCGTATATATACACAAAAGAACAGTAAAACAACAACAGCCTAAAACAGCCTGTGGTTTGCCCACTCACCCACTCACTCACTCAATCACAGGCCCCACTTACCCACTGACTCACTCAATCACAGGGGTCCCACTCAATCACAGGCCCCACTTACCCACTGACTCACTCAATCACAGGCCCACTCACCCACTGACTCACTCAATCACAGGCCCCACTTACCCACTGACTTACTCAATCACAGGCCCACTCACCCACTGACTCACTCATTCACAGGCCCACTCACCCACTGACTCACTCATTCACAGGCCCACTCACCCACTGACTCACTCAATCACAGGCCCACTCACCCACTGACTCACTCAATCACAGGCCCACTCACCCACTGACTCACTCAATTCACAGGCCCACCACTCACCACTCACAATCACTGACTCACTCAATCAATCACAGGCCCACTCACTCACTGACTCACTCAATCAACCCTGCCCACTCACAGCCCACTCACAGGCCCACTCACCCACTGACTCACTCAATCACAGGCCCCACTTACCCACTGACTTACTCAATCACAGGCCCACTCACCCACTGACTCACTCAATCACAGGCCCCACTTACCCACTGACTTACTCAATCACAGGCCCACTCACCCCACTGACTCACTCATTCACAGGCCCACTCACTCACACTCACCACGACTCACTCAATCACAGGCCCACTCACCCACTGACTCACTCAATCACAGGCCCCTCACAGGCCCCACACTCACCCACTGACTTACTCAATCACAGGCCCACTCACCACCCACAGGCCCATGACTCACTCAATCACAGGCCCCACTCAATCACAGGCCCCACTTACCCACTGACTTACTCAATCACAGGCCCACTCACCCACTGACTCACTCAATCACAGGCCCACTCACTCACTGACTCACTCAATCACAGGCCCCACTCACCCACTGACTCACTCAATCACAGGCCCACTCAATCACAGGCCCCACCTACCCACTGTCTCACCTAATCACAGGCCCACTCACCCACAGGCCCACTCACCCCACAGGCCCACAGCTCACCCACAGGCCCACTCACCCACAGGCCCACTCACCCACAGGCCCGCCTAAATGATTTTTTTCTTCTATCCCTGTTTTTATAAGAGAAAACTAAAAGAAACTTACCAGATATGGAGAAGAGCCAGTTGTTCATCACATATAGCCATGTGCACCTTCGAGGAAATATCTGCCAGAGACCAGAGGGTAAATTAATTCAAGTGGCAGTATAATATAAATAACATAAATAATAATAATAATAATACTCAGAGTGTGTCACGTTTCAAAAGACACCAACAGAGAAAACTTGAAGTAAATTAACAAATGATAATAATAATTAAATACATTCGAAATAATGTTTTCATAATATTTATTTAAATAAAATGAGTCATTTGTAATATAGTGTTTGTAGTATATAATAAGTATTTTATTACTCGGAATAAATCAAACGCAAACATAAAAAATAAAAAGACACTAAATGCATTTTAAAAATATTAACTTTGTTAATAGACTAATAGGTAAAACCCATAAAATCTAAATTCCAGATGTTTGGAGATAAAAGCTGCTTCACACTCCTGTCTGTCGGAAACTCGGAACATGTTTGGATAAACAGTCAGTCAGCGCGAGTCCTACCTGCTCCATGGAGGTCTCGTGAAGCTCGTTCAGGTTGAGCGTGTACATTCCTTCCTCAGCCCCGAAAAGCAAATACTGATCTGAAATCAGAAACAGACCATCAATCCAGAGTTGTTCCACAGGATCTAAATCTAAAGCCAATTTGCAGAAAACCTCAGCACGACTACGAGCTGGAAGGATAAAATGTCTGAAGTACTACAAGTTTGTTGAGAAACCGGACTGTCATGTTCAGAGCAGCGTCGTGTACCTCTGGTTTCTGGATTGACCCAGGACGAAGCGCAGTGGATCTTCAACGGACAGCCGTTAAACACTTTGGAGAAACACGCTCCCATCTGCGCAGGAGAAACCCGACTTGATCAGATAAACGCACCTTTTTTTTTACCTTTTATAGTAATTTTAAGAGACCGACCGATTTTGAGTTTTTAGAACCGATACCGATTATTTGCACGTTTGTTTATGCGAGCGATAATCGATATTTGGTTATTTCTGCTTTTTAATTTTTTTCTTAATATCAATTTAAAAAATTAAAAGCATAAAAAAAGTATTACAAATTTTTTTTATCGTTATTAAAAAGTTTTTGCTAAATAAAAGTGTTGATCAGGTAAACAAACAGGTTACAAATTGAAAAAAAATAAAATTGTACCAATTGAAACTACTTCTAAATCGACTGACTTTAAAAGTTAAAAGCTCTATTTTTAATTTAGTGTGGATTAAAACCCCTGGGTTTAATTCCAAGCACCACCAAACTTTCACTGCTGGGGCCCCTGAGCAAGGCCCTTAACCCTTAAAAAAGTGAATAAGGGCATCTGGTCTAAAAACCAAAACCAGTCTCTGGATTATATGTGGTGATGTTTCTTCGGCGGCAGATTTACTCACATGCACTTTAGGCGTCGGAGGCAGACCGTTACACATCGGCTTCTGCGACATGTACAGACAGAAGTGAGTTAAAAAACAAATACACACACACACACACGTTTTTACAGTTTGAAACTGGTGGATGAATGCGACTCACGGGAATGTCTTTACTCTTGCGACTGGGGATAGTGGGGAGGGTTGACTGCCTTTCCCTCTCTCCGTTCTGTGATGATGCGCTTAGTCCGTTACCTACACACACACACACACACACACACACACACACACACACACACACAGAATTTAATACGTGCAAAAACAAAACCTCATTAAAGCCCCACCCACTTTTCAGTGTAGAGTTGTCTATGATGTTCTTCAGGTTCCTACTGTTATGACTCGTTTTCACATGTTTAACCATAGACAGCAAAGGAAGTGGTAGCTCAGTGGTTAAAATACTGGAAGATTATGGGTTCGACTCCCAGCACCACCAAAATATTTAAAACGTAAAACCTACTTAAATAGCTATCTCAAGGTTTTAACCTGATTAGCACACACATGCGAGAGCTAAATTGTAATTGATAACCACACTACCATGACAGGTTAACACACACACACACACACACACACACACACACACACACACATGGCAGTGTATCAATATCAGTACTGGTTGAAATCACTAAATCATCAAGGACTCTAAACCCTTGGCTAAACCCAAAACGGCAAACGACTTCCAGAAACTTCTCTCTTATTATCTTTATATATTTGCTTCAGAAAACTGTACCATAATAATCCCTCAATGAGTGCACTCAATTTCTTATTGCTCTATAATGTACACCTGTCAATCAAAAAGACTGTGGGCGGGACTAGGAAGTGATGAGAAAATGCCACAGTAAGACGAAGACTGTGTCCGAAACCGTGTACTACATTAGTTAGTATAAACGAATGTGGCTCCGTTTGTAACTGCATACTTCCATACTATACAGTAGACATAACTGAGTATTTGAGGTAAGTAGTATGTCCGAATTCCTGGAAGATTCTACAATTCTTACAAGTTGAAGTACGCATACGATACAACTTTACTATCCCATAATTCCACAGGAGGGAAACGACTTATATGCGGAAGTGACGGAAAGTAGAGACGCCTCACGCTCCTTCTATAATTTTAGAATTGTGCAGCTGTGACATCGTGTGTCATGTGACAATTTCAATATGGTGGATGTCTGAATTTCATTTACACGTACCGTAATTATAAACTATAGAATGTATAGGAAGTGCTTACTTACTTAAATGTAGTACATACTTAAGTAGTATGCGATTTCAGACGGAGCCACTGATTAGGGGTGGCGCGAATGGAAAGTCATGTGACTTATGACATCGTAAAAAATTAAAGCTGGATTATGATAAATAGATGCAGTTTACCAAGGAGAAATATTTTTTTCTTATTTTTAAGTATTTACAGCTCATTAAAATAAATAAAAAGTGCCGCATCATCGCTTTCCGCCATTTTAAAATCGCTCCTGCCGGACAGGACATTTATCTCTTTTATACAACTGAGCAATTGGGGGTTAAGCGCCTCACCCAGGGGCCCAACGGTGGCAGCTTGGTGGTGCTGGAAATCAAACCCACATCTTCCGATTAGCAGTTCAACACCTTAACCACTGCGCTACCACTTCCCCCACAGATTTCACTCCCAGATCTACGGGTGGTGAAAAATGATCCTTGTTTCCGTGGTTACGGCGACGACCGGTGTTGGGTTATAAAAATGCTCTTAGCGATATGGCTAACAAAAACAGGTCAACTTCTAGAATTTTTCTGTTCATCTTCAGGTTGTTTGCGGTTTAAGGCGTAGCCATGTAAAGACTCGAACACACACAACTCACTACTGCAGTAAACAAACAAACAAACAAACAAACAAACAAACGTTTCCATCAGCCATTAGGAGACCTATCACTTTGTCACCTCAAATAAAATTGTTTTTAGTCTATATTTAGGTTTATTTTTTTGTTCGTATTTGTATGTAGCAGGTGGATGGAAACTCCATTAAAGTCAATGGAAGTCACTACACATCTACTGTCATTTTTACAGCTACCAATCACATAGCGGCATCTGGCCACCGGGGGGCGGAGCCAGGCTTACTGTCTTCCTTCTGCTCCTCTGCGTGAAGCCACTCCCAGAACTTAAAACTCCCATCATCCCCTTCGGGCTCAGTCTGAGCGTGTTCGCGAGTCCCTTTACCTAAGCTGCTGCGCCTCTGAGGGGGCAGGCGAGGGGGCGGCGGCCTGGGGGGCACACAGGAGGTGGGGCGAGGAGAAGGGGCGGGGCTGGAGGAGACAGGGCAACGTTTGATGGTTCCCTGTCCGGTGCTGTCCTCGTCGTCGGGGTCGCCCGGAGAAGGACCAAGAGATTTCGGCTAAAAAGAGAGAGAAAGTGAGAGAGAGAGACAAAGAGAGTGAGAGAGAAGGAGAAAGAGAGAGTGAGTGAGAGAGGGAGAGAGAGAGAGAGAGAGAGAGAGAGAGAGATACAGAGAGTGAGAGAAACAGAGTGAGACAGAAGAAAAAAGAGAGAGTGAGTGAGAAAGAGACAGAGTGAAAGAGTGAGAGAAACAGAAAGTGAGAAAGAGACAGAGTAAGAGAGAGAGAGTGAGAAAAAGAGATAAAGAAAAAGAGAGATAGATAGACAGATAAAAGAAAATGATAGAGAGTGAGAGACAGAGAGTAAGAGAAAGAGACAGAGAGTGAGAGAAAAAAAAGAGAGAAACAGAGACAGACAGACAGACAAATAAAAGAAAGTAATAAAAGAAAGAGGGGGGGAGAAATGGAGACAGAAAATGTTTAAATGCTGAAATTTAAAGTCATATAAATTTTACAAAATGCTATATGTGTGTTTGTGTGTGTGTTTATTCATATGAGTGCATCGTTAGGTGTGTATATGTGTATGCGTGTGCGAGTGTGTGTGCGCGTGCGAGTGTGTAGTCTCACCTTAGGGGGTAAAGGGGGAGGAACTTTAGGTCTCATTGTTGAACTGGAGTTTGAACTAAGGAATCAGACATGCAGTTAAGATTATTCGATCATCTCACACGCACACACACACACACACACACAAAATCCACAAACCTACAGAATCACAGTGTAGATGAAAAGATTATAATGACATGCAATGACGGTTTTCTCATGACAGACACTCACAAAGACCAATCAGATGAAAAGGAGCTGTAATTTATGCAAATCAGCAGTAAGTGTGTTAAAGCTGAAAGGGGCGTGGTCTAACGTCAGCCATGTGTTATTCTTTTATAAAGCTGAAGGGGGCGTGGTCTAACACGAGCAGGGTTCTATAAAGCTGAAGGAGGCGTGGCCTAACGTAAGCAGTGTGTTCTGTTATAAAGCGGAGGGGGCGTGGCCTAACGTAAGCAGTGTGTTATTCTGTTATAAAGCGGAGGGGGCGTGGCCTAACGTAAGCAGTGTGTTGTTCTGTTATAAAGGCGAGGGGGCGTGGCCTAAAGAGAGCAGTGAGCTGGTGGATAAGAAGCAAACTTTCGAGTGCAGCGTCATGTGACTTTGTCTGAAACACATTCCTGCATGCTTTTATTTTAACACCAAGAAGTTTTTCCTTTCCTGAGGCACAAAAAAACTTCAAAACAGCACAGACACGAAGCATGAAGAGTTAGTGATGACAGGCTGGAACATGCCCCCACACACAACACACACCACACACACACACACACACACACACACACACACACACAGACACACACACACACCACACACCCTAACAAGTGAAGTCAAAGGAAAGACTGTATTTGGGCGTTACAGAATTAAGTGTTTTATTAACGAATTTTATTTTGCAGATTTCATTTATTAAAACATTTTATAAATAAAAGTTTTTATTCTTTTATAAATATTTTAACAATGGGAAATAGATCATATTTATACTAAAAAAAGAATTTCATATACTTATTTCTTATTCATTTTTCATTCTTTCTTCTTCATTCTTGGTTTTTTAAGAATAAAAAATATTTTTTCTTTAGAAATGTTTACTAATTTTTTGTTAGAAGTTTTCGCGCACACACACACACACACACACACACACCAACACATTCACGTGACTGAATTAAAAAAATAAAATAAATCTGCATTTTATAATTGTATTTTTTATACAAATATTTAATTTAATTTTAATTTAGAGTTTAATGTCTCTTATAGACATAAATAGAAAGACAGACAGACAGATAGATAGGCAGACAGATAGATAGGCGGCAGACAGATAGATGGACAGACAGATAGATAGGCAGACAGACACAGACAGACAGACAGACACAGGCAGACAGATAGATGGACAGACAGACGGACAGATAGACAGACAGATAGACGGACAGATAGTTAGATGGACAGACAGATAGGCAGACAGATAGGTAGATAGACTGATCAATCATTCGATGGGTGGGTGGGCAGACAGAAGACAGACAGATAGATAGATAAATAGAAAGGCAGACGGACAGACAGACATAAAAATATGAGAGAAAAAAGAAAAAGGGAGCAGCGAATGTTTGAACACTAAAATTTTAAGTAATCGTAAATTGTTTACAAGAGATTTTAGAAATGTATTAAAAAAATAATTTCTAAATTCTTTTTGCATGCACACACACACACACACACACGCACACACACCACCCCGAATTCATTCCCTGCGTGCACACTTGGACAGGAAACAGGACACACAGCTGAACAGGAAAGTGAGTGCTGAGTAAAAGACAGCAGTGGAGAGAGAGAGAGAGAGAGAGAGAGAGACCACCTGAGGTGATGATGACAAGCAACCATGCGTGTGTGTGTATGTTTGTGTGTGTGTAAGAGAGAGAGCGCGAGCTTTCACATCAACACTCTTACTCCCAGACACTTACTGTCCAGCTTCATCATCACCATCCTCCTCATCCTCCTCTAAATGTGTCACATGACCCCTGAGAGAAATGAAGAGGGTGGAGACTAAGAGGGCGTGGCAGCCAGAGAAAAGGGCAATGAACAAGCGTCATGGAAAGGAATGTGCGCTTGACACACACACGTACACGCGCGCACACACACTCGTCAGGACAGATAAGCAGAGCTAGGCAGAGGCAGTTAGTCTACTAGGCTATTGGAGTGGGAGGTGTTAACTAGCGCTAACTAATTAGGAGCAATGGGTGGGGGCGGGTGGGGGAGGGGCTTACCTCTGATTGAGTTCCTCTGCTACTGATTTTAAAAGACTCCTACGAGACAGAAAGATGAACGGAGAGACAGAAAAAAAAACGCCAACAGAGTAAGCGGGACAGAAGGAATCTACCGGGGACGCGTAAACACACAAACACAAACTCAAACACACACACACACATAACACACACACACACGACACTAACAGATATATTAAATACACAAAAAAACATAGAAGTTCACTTACTTGTGTTCTCCCAGCAAACTGTGCGGCTCCAGCTGCATTTCCTGTGACACGATACACACTTTTTTTTAGAGATTTAAACTTCCACGCAAATTAACACAAAAATTATATTTGTATATAAAGATTTTATATACACATTGTTACACACCGGCTCATGAAGCTCCGTCTCTTTCCACAACGGAGGATCGAACTTGACCTGATCGACTGTTACACACAAGGAGAAAGGTGTCAAAGGTGTCACTCACATATACACAAAATTCCCATTCCAATGCAGAATTCCGAAAAAATTTTCATTTTGGGACCTCACAAAAACTTTCACTTAGCACTCCGGACAAAATTCCCCAGTCAGCATTCCCCCTCAAAAAATTCTAACAAAAACTCACATTCACAGTCAATATTCCTAAAACTCCCGGACAGCATTTGCAACAATTTTCTTAAGAAATTCCAATCGCAATAGAATTTCCAAAACTTTCCAAAATTTTCAGTCAAAATTGTAAGCAAAATTTCCAGTCAGCATTCCCAACAAAATTCCCAATTAGCAGTTTAACACATACAAGCATAATGAACATGGGGCTCATCAAGAAGTGTTACAAATCTGTCCATTAGACTGAAGTGAAGACCTCACAGAGAAATCATGAAGATGTCCCATGCGCTTCGCTGTCCAAAAAGAACAGCAACAGCGTGTGTTGCTGATCGTGGCGAATAAGTCCACATCCTCTTCGCTGAAATGGTTACAAACCATTTTTACTGTCACAGAATAAAGCCTTTGCTCCCCCTAGGGGGCCACCGCCCTCAATAGCATGTCCACTCCATGGTTCAGGCGGGCGGGAATGTGCATCATCCTGACGGACAGAAGGTGCTGATCTGCCTATTTCTGAAGATTTGCTACATAAAAGAAAACAGTTGGTGCAAATCAGTTTTTGCTTCAGCTGCAGCAGAAAAGCAGCTAGCGCTAAGGACACCGCTTTCAGCTTCAAGCAGTTTATGTGCCACTGGCTTTGTGGGACCAATCAGCGCCCCACGGCAGGAGCTCCTAGGCATACCGCTCCCCAGCACAACATTGACGCAGCCGTTGTGACCACAATACGTGACGTCACAAGACCCAAACAAACTTCCCGGTCGAATATATCGGGATCGCACATGGGGCTCAGAGCTTCGATCGTGACATGCAGCCTGCTATATCTCTAGGCTCTTGGTGTAACCCCAGAGCTGCATAAATCGCTTGTTGAGAAGCCCCATATGACACATTGCTGACACAGAATCCATAACTCCTAGCAGCCTCTGAAATGCTTCCAAGCTAATAGATCTGCCCAAGTTGAATATATCCAGGGTGGAAGAAATAGCTGCTATACACTATGGAGAGAGACCGGCTTGCATTTCCACTTAATCTGAACGCACTCCCAGATACGTTATCGACTGGGAGACAGTAGGCTTTTTGTGTATTCAGGCCGAATCAAAGATCGCACCATGCAGTTGAATCGTGGTGGTCTGTGTGCAAACTGAGGCGAGGAGCCTTGATTTATGACACCAAGAATCCAGCGTGAGATGCTGGGGATGACACTCCATGCATTTCGGAACTGACCTAATCGTCTACAGAAGGCAAAGTAAGCTAAGCAGCAGTAATATCTGACTCATTGCTGTACCACGTTTCTGGGTCTAGGTGAACCCTTCCATGGTTGCTTCCCTGAAGAGGCCAGAGAGTGTGATCAGGGCATTAAGAAGTAGCTTCTAGACAGCCTACCTACACCTTTTCTGCTAGGTGGGCTGTCAGTCTGCAGGGCTTAGATATGGGACCAGGCTCTTCAAGGGTCTTTGCTGCTGAGAGGCATAGGTGCACGGGCCTCCGCCCTATATACATGAGAGAAAGATGCATGGGTGTCTGAGTGGAGGTGCGCCAACTGGAGCGCGGAGTCTGTCTTTACCACCTGCTCGTGGGCAGTGGGGAAAAAACGATAATGATGTCCTAGCCACAAGGTGATGGCGGCTGGCTGCTTGAAACATAGAGTTGGGCTTGCCCTTAAATAGTTCCTGGAGGGGTCTTAGACCAGGTCCAGCTCCTAAACAGCCTTCAATAAGATTCGCATGAGCTCTTCTTGAAGACCTGCAAACCCCTTCACCAGAGGCAAAGTCAGGATCCGCGTCCACCCAATCTTCCTTCTCAGACATTGCTAGGGATATAGGATAGGTCTTTTACAAGGAAGGAAAAACAGTACAGCATATCCGGAGGAGGCCTTTCTCCGAGAGGGAGACTGGTGAATGCAAGGCTCTAGGCGGGAGTCGGAGATACCCTGAGTCGCTGCCTTCATCTTGTGGCGGTGGTGGCAGCGGGTCTGGCCACCTCTGACTAAACGTTTTCAATATCCAAAAAAGGTTCCAGGGATCAGCTCTGTCGCTGGTACCAAACGGAGGGGTTCAAGTAACTTGTTTTGCACATAACCTGAGGGATACCTGCACTTTCCGTCTTTTACAATACGTAAAGAACTACGCATAACGCAGAAAAGGTATAACCGAAAATGTTAGTGATTTTGAAACTGTGACTTTTCCAAACTGTAGAATACCCTAAAACCGGTAATTGGCCCATGTCTAGTCAGGACCCACTTCCCAAAACTAAATTTCCAGTTGGCATTCCCAACAAAATTTCAATTTCAAACGAAATTTACAAAATTCCATGTAAGAATTTTTTTTAGCACAATTTCCAGTTAGCATTCCTAATAAACATCCTTACACAATCTCCAGTCAGCATTTTCCCTTAAGATTTCTAGTCAGAATTTCTAACAAGAGACTTTCTGAACAAGACCCTCCAAAAAATCCTAGAATCTGTAAGTAAGTAATTAACCCTTAAGCTTTTAAAAAAGATTCAAAAACACACACACACACACACACACACACTAACACATTCATACACACTTCCAAACATGGAATCATGACGGCACAGCACACACTAACACACACACTTACAGTTGATCTCAGACAGAGTCTTTTTATCCCGTGAACTTCGGCTTGCTGACGTGATCCGCTGAGGAACGTGAACTGGAGACTAAAGAAAAAAAAAAACGACCTTTTTTTGTAAAACATTTCTATGATAAAATCCCCAGTAACAGAAAAAAAAACTCGGACAGGATTCTCAGGCATTTCACAGATTGTTATTTATAAAAGTCCAACTTGGAGACTGCACTGATCCACTGAGACTGAGTGGATCCTAATTCTGAAAAAAAGATAAACCCGTGAAACTGAACTGGTCTTCGAACTGGATTAATATTAATTTTTGGAACTGGAATTATAGAAACATGAAATGTATTTTATCAAGAAAAAAGTCAATATCATGAATTAATCACATTTGCTAAAGCAACAGGTTTTTTTAAAATAGGAAATTAAGTAAAAATGGGATGAAAGTGGAGCAGAACATTTTTTATTGGATAATAAATGTGTGTTACTCTGGTGACCCAATCATACCCATCGTGACCTCACCTCAGGATCGGCTTCCTCGTCCTCTGCGTCATGGCTGTCCTCGATGTCTGTGCGGTCGGGGTTGTTGAATTTGTCCAGCAGCTCGATGGCGAGGGTGCGACTCAGCGGCTGTGATACGAACGGGTGCTGGAAAATATCAGCCAGAATTTTTAACAGAATTCCCAATAAGCACTTCCAACAGGATTTTCAGTCAGTATTCCTAACAAAGTTCCCAGTCAGCATTCCCAACAAACTTCCCAATCCCCTGTAAAGTAATAAGTTGAGCTGGTTAGCGTTCAGATTAGCTAGTTTTATATCGTGTTCCTGAATAAATACTTCATTTCTAAACTCTAACAGGTGGAGGAGAGAAAGTTAACAGCGTTTCTGGAACCAAACGAAGTCAACACACACCTGCAGCAGTTTATCCGCCGTCGGTCTTTTCTTCGTGTTTTTAATCAGCGCCATTTTCACAAAGTGATGAAAGTTATTTGTCCTGAGTGCAGAGAGAAAGAGAGAGAGGGAGAGAGAGAGAGAGAAAAGGAGACATAGAGAGAGAGAGAGAGAGAGAAAGAGAGAGACAAAGAGAGAGACAAAAAGAGAGACAGAAAGAGAGAGAGAGAGAAAGAGAGAGAGAGAGACAGAGAGAGACGGAAAGAGAAAGACAGTAAGAGACAGAACGAGAGAGAGAGAAAGAGGGGGAGAGAGACGGAAAGAGAGAGATAGACAGAAAGAGAGAGAGGGCTTGGTTTTTTTTCATTGACTAATTATTTTAAAAAGACTTTGATAATCCACAAACAATTAACACACATTCACTGACATTTACACACACACACACACACACACACACCACACCACACACACACACACACACACACACACACACACACACACTTACCATTTGAGTTTATCTTTCAGTTTAGGAGGCTGAAAGTTGCTCTTGGTCATGAGGAAAAGTGCTCTGAAGAGGGAAGAGAAAATCAGCAAATACTCATTTATACATGTACACACACACACACACACACACACACACACACACACACACACACACACACACACACACCTCATTGGGTGCAGGTCGAACATGGGGGGTTGCAGCTCAGCCAGCTCTATAGCAGTGATGCCCACAGCCCAAATATCACACAGCTGATTATATCCTCCTTTACGTTCTACTGCAGCCACCTCTGGAGCCATCCTACACACACACACACACACACACACCTCAGAATAACTAACACAGGCCACAGCTCTTCTCAGAAAGCCAGAAGAACCGAGCAGGACGTTTACCAGTATGGCGTCCCGATGAAGGACTTCCTTTTGGCCAGCGTGGCTGAGATCTGAGCCGAGACCCCGAAATCCGCTACGGAGACAGAAACAGACGATATTTAACATTATAGACGTCGTTTGTTACTGGATTTTTATAACACTTTTTTTACACTTCTATAAGCACAGGGTCCTCATGTGTCTCACCAAGCTTCACATAGCCGTTGTCCGTTAGTAAGATATTTGCTCCCTGTGAAACAATAACAAAAACAAACATGAGGAAATCTCAAGAGCACAAAACTTTACAGGAGTAAAGGTCAAAGGTCAAAATGTGGGAGCCTACCTTTATGTCTCTGTGCATCTTGCCTTTGTTGTGGAGGTAGTACAGGCCCTGAGACACACACACACACACACACACACAACACTGTACACTTATGCAAAGTTGTGTTTAGTGTTTAACTGTGTGTATTCAAAGGAATGTGTTTAAGGTGCTAAATGCTCTTAATGCTTCGGTTAGCGTGTGTGTGTGTGTGTGTGTGTGTGTGTGTGTGTGCGCGCGTGTACCTGAAGGGTCTCCCGTGAAACGTATGCAATCTGTGACTCCAGCAGAGGTCCAGTCACTAGCAGACAGAGTGAGAGAGAGAGAGAGAAAGGGAGACAGAGAGAGAGAGAGAGATAGACAGAGAGAGAGAGAGAGAGAGTAAATGAAAAAGAGAGAGAAAGAGAGCGAGTGAAGGAGAGAGAAAAAAGCGAGAGAAAAAATAAAGAGTGAGAGCAATAGAGAGTGAGTGATAGAAAGAAAGAAGAAACGTGAGAGACAAAGAGTGAAAGGGAAAGAGAGGGACAGAGAGATAGTGTGTGGTGTGTGTGTGTGTGTGTGTGTGTGTGAGAGAGAGAAAGAGAGACGAAAGAGAGAGGGAGAGAGAGTAATAGAGAGTGAGTGAGAAAAAGAAAAAAAGGAAAGTGGGAGAGAGAAAAAGAGTGAAAGGGAAAGAGAGGGGACAGAGAGATAGTGTGTGTGTGCGAGAGAGAGAGAGAGAAAGGAAGAGAGAGAGAGAAAGAGAGAGAAGAGAGAGGAGAGTAATAGAGAGTGAGTGAGAAAAAGAAAAAAGGAAAGTGAGAGAGAAAGAGTGAAAGGGAAAGAGAGGGACAGAGAGATAGTGTGTGTGCGAGAGAGAGAGAGAAAGGAAGAGCGAGAGAGAGAAAGAGAGAGAAAGAGAAAGGGAGAGAGAGAGTAATAGAGAGTGAGTGAGAAAAAGAAAAAAGGAAAGTGAGAGAGAAAGAGTGAAAGGGAAAGAGAGGGACAGAGAGATAGTGTGTGTGCGAGAGAGAGAGAGAGAGAGAAAGGAAGAGCGAGAGAGAGAAAGAGAGCGAGAAAGAGAGAGATGGGGAAAACAGAAATAGACAGACAGGCAGAAAGAGAGAAAGAGACAAATAAACACACACACACACACTTTAGCTGACAGGCTGGTGTTTTTGGTGTATTTTGTGTGTGTTTATAAAAACTGTGTGTGAAACTGATTTAAGTTTTTAAAGTAAAGTGAAGCAGGAAACGGTGTGTGTCTTAAACTACACTTCACTCTATTAATCCAGTAACTGGTGTTAAGTTCACTGAATGTGATGAGACGCAGCCCTTAAACTCCCGTCAGATCAGACGTGTGTCACTCGCACTCCTGAGTTACCGTGATAAATGTCCTGTAGTGAACCTCCGCCACAGTATTCCATACAGATCCATAATTTATCTCTCCTGAAACACACACACACACACACACACCACACACACACACACACACACACACACAATTATAAAGCAAGTATCTAACAAATATCCAAATACATTCCTAAAGTCTCAGAAAATAATGTAATATATTGTTATATAATGTAATAAAATACATAATATAATATAATGTTATACAATATAATGTGATATGTAATATAATATATTATTGTTATATAATGTAATGTAGTATAATATAATATAATGTTATATAACATAATATAAAAATGGTTATATAATGTAATGTAATATATAATAAATTGTAATACAATATAATGTTATATAATGTAATATAGTATAATGTTCTACAATTTAATGTAAAATAATGCAATATAATATAATGTAATACAATATAAAATAAAATAATGTTTTATCATTATATTATATATCATTAATTATATATATGTTATATTATTACAATATGTAATTTTGTTATAATGAATAAAAATTATACATTTTCTTAATACATAGAAAAATACAGGTACTTTAGATTTATTTAAATTAATAAAGCTTTTAATAAAAAGGTTAAAAGCCTAATTATATTGATAATAAAAAAAAAATTACGTTAAAAGTTTGAAAAGAATATTTGGTTTTGTCCTTATTTTGTGTGGAAATATTTGGATAATTTTTTTTACTAATTAAACTACATACATAAATATACATATAAAATCATTCCTGTTTATATTACAGATCATCTGAGGATAATTCGCAGCTGTGTGTGTGTGTGTGTGTGTGTGTGTGTGTGTGGTGTAATCTAACAGTGTTGCGAGTGTGTTACCTGAGATAACTGCCGAAATACGCCACTATGTTTGAGTGTTTACAATCTTTCATCATGATAATCTCCTGCTGAACCACCGCGAAATCCTCACCTGCAAACCCAGAAACATTTCCTCAAACACACACACCCCATTTTACACTCCGATTAGAAATATCACACACTCGGGATCAACATGGGGACGGGAGTGTTGAGTTCTGTTACACCACAGCGCTGTTACATTCTCGCTTCTGATTGGTCAGGAGGAGTTTCAGTGATGTTGTTCTTTATGGAATGTAAATCTGAACAGATCATAAGTTTAATATAAAACATAAAAACACTGCAGGCGGCGACGCCACATTAATCAACCGATTCATCAGAGACGGAGGATAATAAAAAAATCTCACACTTTCGCCATTACTCTTTTCCAAGTCTGTCTTTTCTTCATTCCCTCATTCTTTCTTGCTTTCCTTTCTGTTGTTTCTATCTTTTCTTTCTTCCTTCCATGCCCTCCTCCCTCCCTTCCTCCATCCCTTTCTTTATTCCTTCCGTCCCTATTTCATTCCTTTCCGTCCTTCCTTCCTTCCTTCCCCATTCCTTTTCTTCTTTCTTTCCTTACTCCCTTAGTTCTTTCTTTTTTGCTTTCTTTTTTCCCTTAGTTGTCTTTTTCTTTCCTAATTTGCTTTTCTTTCCCTCTTTTTTATATATAGAAATATATAGAAACACACACACCCTGATGGAAAGAGTCTCAGGCAGCTTGGAAACAACACACAGGTATCAGGTAAGATAACATACGATAGTATGCATGCATGCGCGCGCGCACACACACACACACACACACACACACACACACACACACACACACACACACACACACACAGCTATTAAACAGTGTTTAACAGCCTGTAAATGATGCGGAATTATTAATGTCCACATGCAGTTCTGGTTAATTATTGCACCGTGTGTGTGTGTGTGTGTGTGTGTGTGTGTGTGTGTGTGTGTGTGTGTGTGTGTGTGTGTAGGATAGATGCTCTGGGAATAAGACGCTGATGTGTACCTGGTTCCAGTTTAATGACTTTGATGGCTGCCAGCTCTCCGGTGTTGACATTTCGCGCCTGGGAAAAGAACAGAGACGAAAGATTTTATTCAGCTAAATGCATAAATAAATAAATCAAACGTCACCAAACCCAAATGTTTTTATAATTAAATAAAAGTACCCTAAAAAACAATCCTCGTTAACACTGTTCTGGGATCAGCAGTAAACAGAAAGGAGTCTACAGATTTCTACAGTTTTTAACAAACACCTCTATCATCATCTCTAGTTTAAAGTCTACAGAAAGACCCTGTCTTTATTCTAACCAGTGAATTACTGAGTCATATATACATTTAAAGAACGTTTGACACGAGACGCTTCCATTCAGTTAAAAGCAGGAAATAAAAATGGACCAGACGGACATTCCGGTATCACTAAAGAGTAAGTACAAATTTTTCAGGGGATCAATAACAAATCATTATTAAAAAACGTGTCTACTTCAAGCTTTAGTGAATCACATCAGATCAAATCACAACCCTCTGAGCTGGAATCTAGTCATAACTTCCTGAATCAGAATCATATCAAATAACAAGCTCCTGAATCAGAATCAAATCAAATAACAAGCTCCTGAATCAGAATCAAATCAAATAACAAGCTCCTGAATCAGAATCAAATCAAATAACAAGCTCCTGAATCAGAATCATATCAAATAACAAGCTCCTGATTCAGAATCATATCAATTAACAAATCAAATCGCTCCTGAATCAGAATCAAATCAAATAACAAGCTCCTGATTCAGAATCATATCAAATAACAAGCTCCTGATTCAGAATCATATCAAATAACAACCTCCTGAATCAGAATCAAATCAAATAACAACCTCCTGAATCAGAATCAAATCAAATAACAAGCTCCTGAATCAGAATGCAAATCAAATAACACGCTCCTGAATCATCAATCAAATCAAATAACCAAGCTCCTGATTCAGAATCATATCAAATACAACACCTCCTGAACGAATCATACAATAAAACAACCTCCTGAATCAGAATCGAATCCAAATAACAACCTTCTAAATCAGAATGGAATCAAATAACAACCTCCTGAATCGGAATCAAATCAAATCAAATCAAGCTCCTGATTTCAGAATCATATCAAATAACAAACTGATCAGAATCATATCAAATAACACCTCCTCCTGAATCAGAATCATATCAAATAACAACCTCCGAATGAAACAATCAGAATCAAATCAAATAACAAACCTCCTAAATCAGAATCGAATCAAATAACAAGCCTCAGAAATCAGAATCAAATCAAATACAACATCAAATCAAATCAAATGACAGCTCCGATCAGAATCATATCAAATAACAAGCTCCTGAATCAGAATCATATCAAATAACAAGCTCCTGAATCAGAATCAAATCAAATAACAAAACCTTCTAAATCAGAATTGAATCAAATAAACAAGCTCCTGAATCAGAATCAAATCAAATAACAAGCTCCTGATTCAGAATCATATCAAATAACAAGCTCCTGAATCAGAATCAAATCAAATAACAACCTCCTGAATCAAATCCGCATCAAATAACAACTCCTAAATAGAATCGAATCAATAACAACCTCCTAAATCAAATCGAATCAAAAAAAACCTTCTAAATCAAATCGAATCAAATAAGAACCTCCTGATTCAGAATCATATCAAATAACAACCTCCTGAATCAGAATCAAATCAAATAACAAGCTCCTGAATCAGAATCATATCAAATAACAACCTCCTGATTCAGAATCATATCAAATAACAACCTCCTAAATCAAAATCAAATCAAATAACAACCTTCTAAATCAGAATCGAATCAAATAAGAACCTCCTGAATCGGAATCAAATCAAATCAAATGACAAGCTTCTGATTCAGAATCAAATCAAAAAACAAGCTCCTGATTCAGGATCAAATCAAATAACAACCTCCTGAATCAGAACTGAATCAAATAATAACCTCATAAATCAGAACTGAATCAAATAACAACCTCCTGAATCAGAATCAAATTAAATAACAACCTCCTGAATCAGAATCAAATTGAATAACAACCTCCTGAATCAGAACCGAATCAAATAACAACCTCCTGAATCAGAATCAAATAAAAAGACAACATACTGATTTAGAATTGAATTAAGAAACAACTTTATGATTCTAAATCAACTCCAATAAAAACCTCCTGATTCAGAATTTAATCAAATAAAAACCTCCTGAGCTAAATGATAAAAAAGTCCACCAAATGCCAGAAAATGTAAACAACAACCTCCTGAATTAGAATCAAATAAATTAACTCCTGATTCAGAATCGAATTACATACCAATCTTCTGATTCAGAATAAAAGCAAATTTCTATCTCCTGAATCAGAATCTTGGATTTAGAACTGGGTTTATATTTAAAAGTTCTTTTATTAATGTATATTAAACGTTTTTTTTAAATATACGTTAATAAAAGAAGCAAAACCGAGTAGTGGAAATTCCAGTTGTTCCAGCTGTGCAGCCCCGATGACAGATTAAGCAAGTATAAAAGAAATAATCAGTACAGCTGTACAGCAGATACTTATTCATTTTTTTTTTATTCAACGGCTCGTTTTTTTCCCGTGGAATTGGAATGGAATGTTCGGAATCCTTACGTTTAAATTTTAGATGAGGATCAGGGTCGGGTTTCATTTTTAGGAGGTCAAACAGTTACAAAGGAAAAGAGACGTATATATCTGCAATAAGAGAGAAAAAACTATTGCGGAGAAACCGAAAGTTAGTTAGTGATACAGACACACACACACACACACACAACAGAGTTTCTGTGAGGCTTTACAGACAGACAGACAACAGTCTACCAGAACAGCAGATCTGAGGTCATCGCAGAACAGAAGGATGGAAAAAAAAAAGAAAAGAAAAGAACGCTGTCTTTATCGCTTTGTTTCCATCGCCAGGCGACAGATTGATTTTAGGTTGAGTTTTATTTTTTAAAAGAATATAAAACAGGAGTGTAGGTGTGCTTCTTGTAGTTCTTGCTTGGCCATGAAGACAAACAAGCGTTTTATGTACCAGAACTGGAAGATTGTATTGTACTGTAACTCCTAAAACTGAGCAGCAGGAAGGAACCGGCGTTATTCGTGTATTATAACTGAAACGACACGCTGGTAAAGACGGTGCTGCGTCCTGTGGGAAAATACGGGATCAGGTCTTTCCAGGAAGTGTTTTGTGAACCAAAAGCAGTCAGTGACCGAGTGTTAAAAAGAAAATAATCCAATCGGGATTAAGGCTGTCACAATTACCAGATAATCGTATGATCACAATTATTGAATCACATCGCAATTATTGAATCCAACTGCAATTATTGCACACTTTTATTAGCCACTTGAGGGAGCTGTAGTACCTGCAGCCCCCTACTTTCAACCAGAGTGAGTGAGCAGAGCAGCGTGATTTGATAGTCGGAGTGTTGTGGTTTCCTGACGCTTCAAGCGCCGCTTCAATAACGCAACATCACCAGCGCAACTCATGTTAACATCCCATAATGCAACTACAGAGAACAGTTGGTAAACAGATAAACGCCACTGACAGGACACCAAATATGGATTTCCTTAAATACTATTTATCTCTAATAAAATATTTACAGTCGAGTGTTAATGAGGCACAAATTGAAGCGTTTATAAAATAGTTTGTGTTGCTTTTTTTAATGCTTAATTGTTTTTCACAAAATTTATTGTCAAAGCTTTAAAACAAAACCGTTAAAAGCCTCAAAAACCGCCATCATTGCAATTATTTCTTTGACAATTAATTGTCACCCAAATTTGATATCCGTGACGGTCCTAATC
The DNA here is from genome assembly GCA_005784505.1 of Bagarius yarrelli. Taxonomy (NCBI): domain Eukaryota; kingdom Metazoa; phylum Chordata; class Actinopteri; order Siluriformes; family Sisoridae; genus Bagarius; species Bagarius yarrelli. The sequence goes on from VCAZ01000105.1 coordinate 702,965, forward strand.
ATCATGTATTAGAACTTATTATTTATTTATTTTTTTTTTAGTCAGATAAAATGTCCTGATTTGTAAATATGTGGCATACAAATCGAACACAAACCAGCACTTGTATGTGTGTATACACACACATACATGCATATATACATATACATATATACACACACACCTTTTCCGCTCCACACACAGAACACGGGTTGCCTTCACATGACCCGACATGTTTTTCACATCTGACGCTCAGGCAGGAGATGCAAAAGCAGCTGCCAGGTTAATAAACACTGCCTTAAAACTCAGCTGATCTTTTAATACTGCGAATCAACTCTATAAGCCAAATCTGTGCGACGATATAAACCGTTCACTTCCTTGTTTTTGCTAAATTCATTTAAAAGGCTGTTATTACTTAACATTAAACTTTTGGGTTGAGGAAACGCCGCAGACCATAATCCCGCTGAGAACGTGTAATTCATCCTGAAATGGCGGGTAGACAAAACAAAAACACCACAAATTCTGACCCACTCCAAGCGATGATCAACACAAGAATGACCTGCCACCGGTCAGAACGTGACCCAGAAGATGACTGACACACCAAAGCAGCAAACTTTGTGAAAATAATCATTGGTGATGTTCTGGAAAGTTTGAGCTGGGACTGTTAGCGTAACGTTACCCGGTTTGTGCTGTCTTTAAGCGCGATTGTTTAACTTAATATAAAACAACAACACTTTACGTTTGTAACTGATGTCAATCAGTGCAGCCGAAGTTGTGTTTATTGTTCGCTTATTTAATGCATTATTGAACGTTTTCATTTCGTTAATTATAAACCAACATGAAGGTTTAAGGTTCAGTTGTTCTTCTCAAATATTATTACAGCTCCTGTTCGTTTCCTGTTTTTTTAAATTTACTTTTATATTTATTATTATATTCAATGCATTTAGCACATGTTTATAGTTCAGAACACTGTTTTCTTTTTCTGTAATAAAGTTTTACAGAACCGATCGATTAATTGATTATCGGAGACGTAAATATCGGTATCGTACCACTGATTAACCTTTAGTTTATTGGATATTTTATTCTATATTGATTTATTAGAAATACTAGAAGATATTCGGAGCCGAGTTTAGGGGGAACGATGTTAGCAATGAAAAACAGACCAGACGTTAGCGTGTATGTGTTTATGTGCTATTGGAATGTTGAGTCCATGCGGAGTTACGCAGGCGCTCTTACACCAGTTAGTCGTCATTTTGACGTTTTTAGCCCTGAGTTTTGCCCATGATGGATTTTTGGAGGCGTGGCTAAACTGTGATGGGCATTTATGAGGTTAACTGAAGGTTTTAACGGTTCCTTTTTCAGCTTGTATGCAAAAAGTGTGACATTTTAAATAGCGACATCCATATTATGGTTGGCAAAGTGCTGAGAAAACACACACACACACACACACACACACACACACACACACACACACACACACACACACACACACACACACACACCACAAAAATGAGGAAATGGGAACAATTAGGAGCAAACAGGATGGATAAAAGCCCTAACTTTGTGCACGTCTGTAGGCTTGTATACACACACACACACACAACACACACACACACACACACACACACACACACACACACACACACTTTTATCCCCAAGCTGCGGCATTTCCCACCCACAGAGGAAGTCAGACACGCATTATCTTCCCTACGAGCAGGGGTTTGATTACACCTCACGTCTTTATCCTGACTTTCCCACAAGAATCTAACACACACACACACACACACACACACACCACACAACACAACACACACACACACACACACACACACACACACACACACACGCCCCTTGGTAGACACCATCTGCCACTATGCAGTCAGTGAATCGGGTCTTCCATTTTTTAAAGTAGGTTGTATCTTCAATTTACTTATGCTCCAAACTCATGCACCCTATGTAGTGAACTACGTCAAATAAATAAGATAAAGAAAAAAAAAAAGAAGAAAAAAAATGTGGCTTAAATAACAAAAAGCTCCCTACACCCTAAACCCTACATTATGAAGTGTGAAAGCAAGTGCACTTCTACAGCCTAAGTAAAATTTGGTATTCAGCCCAATAGCCTTAATAATAGCCTTAATAATAATAATAATAATAATGTCTTTTCTTGTCTTTAAATCCATCTTGACATATAGCACACTATGTAGAAGACAAAATCTAGTGCACTTAAAAAAAAAAGATAAAAGAAAAGGTAAAAGGTGGTGTCATTTGGTTTTGAGCCATAGTATGAACTTGAAATAACAAGAATACTCTGTCTGACTCTTGTCCCAAATTCCTTTGACATATAGCGCACTATGTAGTGTATAAAATGTAGTGCACTTCTATAATTAAGCAAGGTGTCATTTCGCATTTAGCCAGAAAGTGAACATATAGGGCACTATGTAGGGTACACACACTAGTGCACCACTATAGCATAATGTGTCATTTGGCATTTAGCCAGAAAGTGAACTTAAAATAATAAAAATGTCCTGTCTTATCTTAAATTCCTCTTGGCATATAGTGCACACTAATTGAGCTTGCTTTCTGGCTGTATCCCAAATGACTACTTATAGAAGTGCACTAAATATCGAATGCTATATGATGCACCCTATCTACTATCTTACTATAAAACAATTAAAGGTTTTAGCCTTACAAGAATATTACTTTCAATGTAAATTAGGGTGGCCCAAACCTAGTGTGCTTTCTGGCTGTATCCCAAATGACACCAGTTCCTATCTAAACTACTAAGCACTCCATATATGTCATGTTATAACCCCTCCAGTATTTTGTAGTGCTCTACAGGCTCATCGTTCAACATCTGCCGTAAACAAATAAAGGAAAAAGAGAGTGCTACATGGTTACCTAACTCACTCTGGCGGTGTCCCAAATGACTTCCTATTAATTCAGCACCAAATAAAGTGTGGACTTAGGAACGGTTTAATATCCTGAGCAAAATATCTGGCCTAAAATTACCCTAGGTAAATGACTCTCAATGTCCTAATGTACAAGGTTACTACATGCACACCTACAGAAATGGCCTCTGATCCCTACATAGTGGACTTGACAAAATGACAAAATGATTGAACTTAGAAGTAGGTCTAGTGCACAGATACCGACTCAAGCTGTGATCTGGATTCCCAAATGACTCTTTACTTCCTATACAAGTGCATTAAATATCACTCGAAAGTATGAAACCTACCTCCAACAGCCTTTTAAAATAGTGCACTACAAATTGCAACACAACCTACCTAGTGCACTAAAAAAATCCAAAAGACATCCTATACACCATACATAGTGCACTAGATATAATGAAATGACACCCTATATGCCCTATCTAGTGCAGTAAATAAGATAAAATGACACCCTACACACCATACATAGTGCACTAGATATGATAAAGTGTTACTTACACACCCTACCTAGTGCAAATCCAATCAACAGCCAAAGTATGCCTAAAGAGTCCAATCACTACACACTACATACACAAATGCACCAGATGTGACAAAATAGCACCTTACACACCCTACCTAGTGCACTACATATGATGAAATTACCCCGACAAATTTTAAAGAATTACACACAAAATTTACAGTCGTGTATAAATGCACTTTTTTTTTAAATTCTATATTCAGAAAATTAAAAACAATTCTACATAAGCAAGCAGCCGTTTACTGATAAATAAATAAATAAATAAATAAGTCTAATATAATAGTTTGATGTTTTTACTAGTTGAAGAAACTTGTTTTATTTCTCAGTTTTAGAAGGCACAACTTAATAATAGAACTAATTCCATAATCTAAACTAATCGCGGCTCAAACGATTAACTCGAAAAATAACCAACACTAAATATATAAATGCACTAATTATAACAAAATGGCACCTCAAACACCACAGTTACTGCACAGGATATGACAAAACACCACCCTACACAACCCGACTGCTGCACTGGACATGATAAACTAACACATTACACACTACCTAGTGCACTAAAATCCCATCAACTGCTGACGTATGCAGAAGAGTTCAAATAAGTGCACTAGATACAAGAAAATTACCCCTACCTAGTGCACTAAAATCCCATCAACTGCTGACGTATGCAGAAGAGTTCAAATAAGTGCACTAGATACAAGAAAATTACCCCTACCTAGTGCACTAAAATCCCATCAACTGCTGACGTATGCAGAAGAGTTCAATCGAGTACACTAGATACGATGAAATCACCCCTACCTAGTGCACTAAAATACAATCAACTACTGACATATGCAGAAGAGTACAAATAAGTGCACTAGATATGAGAAAATCTTCCCTACCTAGTGCACTAAAATCCAATCAACTGCTGACATATGCAGAGGAGTTCAATCAAGTGCACTAGATACGATAACATTACCCCTACCTAGTGCACCAAAAACCCATCAACTGCTGACGTATGCAGAAGAGTTCAATCGAGTACACTAGATACGATGAAATCACCCCTACCTAGTGCACTAAAATACAATCAACTACTGACATATGCAGAAGAGTACAAATAAGTGCACTAGATACAATAAAATCACTCCTACCTGGTGCACGAAAATCCAATCAACTGCTGACGTATGCCTGGGAGTTCAATCAAGTACACTAGATGCGATGAAATCATCCCTACCTAGTGCACTATAGTCCAATCAACCGTTGACAAATGCCTGAGAGTTCAATCGAGTACACTAGATATGATGAAATCACCCCTACTTAGTGCACTAAAATACAATCAACTGCTGACGTATGCAGAAGAGTTCAATCAAGTGCACTAGATACAATAAAATCACCCCTAGCTAGTGTACTAAAATACAATCAACTACTGACGTATGCAAAAGATTTCAATCACGTGCACTAGATACGATAAAATCACTCCTACATAGTGCACTGAAAACCCATCAACTGCTGACGTATGCAGAATAGTTCAATTAAGTGCACTAGATAAGATAAAATCACTCACCAATACAGATAATAGCACTAGATAAGATAAAATCACCCCTACCTAGTGAAATAAAATCCCATCAACTGCTGGCGTATGCAGAAGAGTACAATTAAGTGCACTAGATACGATAAAATCACTCCTACCTGGTGCACTAAAATCCCATCAACTGCTGACGTATGCCTGGGAGTTCAATCAAGTGCACTAGATACGATAAAATCACTCCTACCTGGTGCACTAAAATCCCATCAACTGCTGACGTATGCAGAAGATTTCAATCAAGTGAACTAGATACGATGAAATCACCTCTACCTAGTGCACTAAAATTCAATCCCTACCAAGTGGGAGATCAAATTAGGTTATAACAGTGTAAATAGCTCCCTAATAATTTTTTCAGGTGCACTTCATAGTGTAGAGATTATCTGATGCAATGCATTGGCTACTCATTGAAGCCACTTAGCCACTACCTAGTGCACTAAATACAGACGACTGGCAGTGTATATCATTTCTCTTTTTTTATTAAATACGAGTGCACTAAATAGAATGAAACAACAACTTATACGCCATACCTAGTGCACTAGACACCCAAAGAGCCTTCGCTTGTCATCTAAGTGCACTACAAATGATAGAACAACACCCTATATACACAATACCTAGTGCACTAGATATAACAAAATAGCACCTCAAACACTCTAGCTAATAGTGCACTAAAATCCAAATCAACAGTCCAAGTATACCAGGGGTCCAGTCACTCACTACCACTTATACAAGGGAACTACACTGGAAGAACTTGCACTGAAAGACAAAACTTAGTTATAAGGAGATAAACTGCTTCCTAATTCTTTTTTAGGTGCACTACATAGTGTAGATATTATTTAATGTAGCACACTTAATATTTATTTAAAAGCAATGTAAACTTAGTCACTACCTAGTGCACTAAATACAGAAGACTGGCAGAGTATCTCGAATAAGAGTGCACTGCACATTATGAAAAAAAACTTTATACCTTAAGTTTGGGTGTAGTGAACTACGTAGGGTGTTGTCTCTTTTTGTCATCCTAGTGCACTAGACATTTAACCTAAAACTTCAATGGATTTAAAATGCCTCCTACACACCCTATCTAGTGCACTAGTTATGCACCTTACACACACCCTTTTAGTGCACTAAAAGACCAAACCAAGGTATAAGAGAATAAATGGTCCCCTACTTCTCTTCTAGGTGCACTACATAGTTTATAATCTGATGTAGTGCTTTAGATGTTCACTGAGAAGCAATTTAAACTTAGCCACTACTACCTAGTGCACTAAATACAGAATACTGGCAGTGTATACTGAGTATAAATGCACTACACATAAAACACCCTACATAGTGCACTATTTAAACTAAAGCAGAAAGGGTTAAATGCATGCCAACCCATAAATAGTGCACTATATATCATGAAACCACCCCTTTACACATCCTATCTAGGGCACTAGACATTTAAACTAAACCATGAAGAATTAAATGCATGCCAACCTCTAAATAGTGCACTATATATTATGAAACCACCCATTTACACATCCTATCTAGTGCACTAGACATTTAAACTAAAGCACAAAGGGCTAAATGCATGCCAATCTCTAAATAGTGCACTATATATAATAAAACTACCCCTTTACACCCTATCTAGTGCACTAGACTTCCAAACCCGGATGTAACGCTGTTAAGTGGATTCCTACTTCTCATCCAAGTGCACTAGATAGTGTTCCTAATGGGAAAAAAAGCTCTTTGTGTATCAAATTCCTAGATTTGGGTCTAAAAAGGTGCACTATTTCTTTAGTGCACTACATAGTGTATAAAATGCCTGATGTAGTGCACAACCATGTCCAGTAGGGAGCCAGATGGGTTTCAGCTTCCAGCTGCTATAACTTCAGTTATAATAATAAAGACTTTCCTGGTTTATAAGTGATTTAACCCTTGATAGTCCGCACTACATGTAGGGATGTATTTGTGATGCGTCCACTGCGCCGGACTAACACACATCCTGTTGTTGTTTACTACAAGCGCGCGACTGTAAACAAGCAGGGACGCTCGACTGACAGTTGCAGCTGATGTCATTATCCAAAGCGGAATGTTTTAATAGGGACATAAAGCGCTTTAAATGGCTGACGGGGTCGAACTGCGTTGTTCTGATGCGCATCTTAGTGTTGTTGTTGTTATTATTGTTGTTTTCACCTTATAAACATCGCCGTAGGTTCCGCTACCGATCCGCTGGATCAGCTCAAAGTCCTCCTGCGGGTTCCGGCGCGATAAATCCAAACCCGAGTTCATGGCTAGTTTGTTATTTTGCTTCCTCCTCCGCCGGTTCTGTCGCTCAAACCCCGGGGTTGGCGGTGCAAACACCGCGGGCGGAGACGCGCACCGAGACACTATACGACGCCTTCACTGCTACCGAAATCAACATGTCCGTCGCTGCGCATGCGCACAACCGTCCTCCGCCTCAGTCTGTGCGTCTTCGCAAGGACCCGTTCAAAAGCTGGCTATTTCAAGAGCCTGACCTAAATATATTTAAAATTTTATTTTAACTAAATCAAACCTACTTTGTCATTTACAACATTATACCCAAAATTACGACTAAAACAATAACTTATAACATGAACACGTTTTTCCCCTACGTCTTATCTCGAAAATGTAGTTAAAATTGTAAAACTGGAATAGTAAATAATGAGCGTTTTCTGTTACTCAAGTTAACGACGGTTAAAAATGCTTAAAAAAAACATATTAAAATAATATCCATATACATTTAATCGAATAAAGGTAAACATCAATTTGTATCAGGCAGATCAATAGCCACCTAAATATTTGTAATTCCTAAAATTCATCCAATGAGATCAGGAGTCGCAGGGGTGCAGGATATGTACAGAGTACAGGACCCAGTACAGCACATGTATAAATCACTGTATATGGTGTGTGTGTTAACAGTGTGACGCTTCTTAAAACTCATATACCTGTTTATTAGTGTTATTAAAAAAGATTATAATGTAACATACATGACATTCCACACGGCTAAGAATGTTTAAGAAAAAATGATCCTAAATTAGGTGGAATTTAGTGTCAAGCCCTTTCCAGCTCCCAGTTACAATTCCAGAGCCACCTAACATTTATTTCATTTTTTTCATACAACTGAGAAGTTAAATGATTAAGAAAGATTAAGGGTCTTACTCAGGGGCCCGGCAGGGGCAGTTTGATGGTGCTGGGAATTAAACCTACAATTTTACATTTGAGCATTTGGTAGGCGCCCTTATCCAGAGCGACATTTATCTCTTCTATACAAGTGAGTTACTTCTTCTCCTTTCGTCTGTTCCCTTTTAGGGGACGCCACAGCGAATCATCTGTCTCCCCCTAACCCTATTCTCTACATCCTCTTCACTCACACCCACTAACTTTATGTCCTCGTTTATCGCATCCATATACCTCCTCTTTGGTCTTCCTCTTTACCTTCTGCCTGGTAGTCTCATTTCTAACATCCTCCTACTGATATATTCACTGTCCCTCCTCTGGACATGTCCAACCACCTCAATCTGTGCTTCCCCGACTTTCTCCCCAAAACATCTAACATGAGCCGTAACCTCTGATAAACTAGTTCCTAATCTTGTCCAACCTCGTCACTCCCAAAGAAATCCTCAACATCTTCAGCTCTGCTACTTCCTTTTATACAAGTGAACAATTGGGGATCAGGGGCCCAGCAGTGGTAATTTGGTGGTGCTGGGAATCAAACTCGGCTCTTCCAACCTTTTTCTTTTATTTCATTTTATCTACCATTACATATCTTTTCCATTCACAGAATTTAGCAGACGTTCTTATCCAGAGAGACTTACATTTATATTATTTATACAACTGAGCAATTGGTGGTGCTGGGAATTGAACCCAAGTCTTTTTGGTATCAGTTCAACATCTTAACCACTGAACCATCACTTCCCTTTTTACCTCCCACATATCATTCTATGCCCCCCCCGATTTCCAAGCATATATTTCTTTCATTCTTCTCCTTTTGTTTCCTTTCCACTAGAAATACCTAGAGGTTGACCGATAATTAGTTTTTAATCGATATTTTCTCTGATATTTAACACTTTTTCATATTATTAGTTATCGGTTTTGTAATATCGGATCTACCGATATCTGGTGCAATTTTGAGAATTACTTGTAAGACTACCCTTACAGCTTCACATTATTAAGAGAGACAAGCCAACAATGATGTTTACTAGTAAAGTAACTTACTTTGTGTAAATTCATATACTTTATTTAGCATTTTGGTCGATAAAACACTACATTATACTTCAACCTCAGTTATTTAACTAGGAGCACTGAGCCTCTGTAAATGTAGATGGTTAAAATATCTTTTTATTGTTTAAATTGTAGTAATTATATTTAAAATAATTCATTATTACTCTAACTAGAAACATCTATCTGTCACATGGTTCTGGACACGAGACGGATGGACAAATAGATTAACAGACTGATAGATTAACAGATGGATTGACAAATAGAGAGCTGAATAGAGATAGATAAATAGATAGATAGATAAATAGATAGATAAATAGATAGATAGATAGACTAAACCGTGACAGATGTCACATATTGGTCTTCAAAGATTTGTGTGGGCTCCACCCTGTAAATACACACACACACACACACACACACACAACACACACACACACGGCTGTTCTACTGGTTTCTCACATCTGACTCATTCCACTTATGCAGGTATTAAGGAGAAGAATGTTCTTTACAATCCTGAGCACGCACACACACACACACACACACACACACACGCACACACACGCTCGCGCACACACACGCACGCGCACACACATTCTCTTTTACATATTAAAAAATACTGTCAAACACCACCAACTGTTTATTTAAATACCTTTAATATGTACAAAATCTTAACACTAGGGGTCTACCAGGGGTCCGGGAAACATACCCACAAATTATTATACCCTGTAGAGCCAAATGTATTGGGACACGTTTGGCCATCTCGGGTATTTACTGCTTAGACTCGGGTGGCGTGTGTCTCTTGGTGTAGGTGTGTATAAGGGCGTCGGTGCTCCCGAGGCTCACTCTGTGTTTGCTCTGCAGGAGCAGGGAATCAAACGCAGACTGTTTTTTTTTCATCTCACGGCGTCCTGCGTCTGTCTCTGATGCGTGTGTGTCTCTGTCCTCTGAGTGGACCAGTTTCTTAATCAGGGCTGAAAGTTGCAGACTGAGCAGGAGAACTAGGGTTCCGCCATCACGGAGAACTCTGTAGAATCAGGTACATCTCTATGAGGACGACCATGCAGAAGTGTGTGTGTGTTGTGTGTATATATGTGTGTATGTGTAGCGTGATCTACCGCTGCATCTCAGCTAGGACGTGTGGAAGAGCGGCGGCCGTGTCCCCTCCACAGGTGAATTTTCTACCGAACGGAACGTCACACACCACCACGTCTACAGAAGCGGCGGGCAGCGGCGTCGCCATACTGGAGGCTCGGACTAACAGAACTCTGTTCTCCTCACCTGCAGCTTCTACATTCTCTACAGCTCGGTGTAACTGAACGTCATCTCTGTCCATCCCTAGAAACACACCCTTCTACACACACACACACACACACACATTTTAATTAACACTAAACTAACACATACACTTAGCACTGACATCTGTGTGTGTGTGTGTGTTTGCAGACCGGACACTCCTGCACCGCCTCCAGCAATATGGTGCCAACTCCACACATGGGGTCTAAAACTATTGAAGACTCCTGTGTGAGTGTGAGAGGAAGGAAGAGAGAGAGAGAAAGGAAGACAGTTGGGGAGAGACGGAAAGAGAGGAAAAGAGAGAGAGGCAGAGAAAAAAAAAAAGATTCAAGAAGACAGAGAGAAAGAGATGGAGAAAAAAAAAAAAAAGATTCAAGAAGACAGAGAGAGCGCAAGAAAGAGAGAGACCGCAAGAAAGAGAGCGCAAGAAGAGAGAGAAAGAGAGAGAGAGAGGCAAGAGAAAAAAAGAAAGAGAGCGCAAGAAGAGAGAGGGGGAGGAGAAAGAAAGAGAGCGCACAAGAAGACAGAGAGAGAGAGAGAGAGAGAGAGAGAGAGGGGAGGGAAAAAAGAGAAAGAGACAAAGAAAAAAGAAAGAGAGCGCACAAGAGGACAGACAGAGAAAAAGAGAAAGTGTGTGTGTGTGTGTGTGAGAGAGAGAAAGAGAGAGAGAGAGAGAGAGAGAGAGAGATAGAGAGAGAGAAAAGTAAAAAAAAAAAGAAGAGGGAAACACATCAGTTTTTCTGGTCATCGTCTTAATTGATGGTCACAAACTATTGATGTTAATGTAATTTATCCTCCTGCAATTTTATCCAATCACATCTGACCGGGACGTCAGCAGACACACGTCCTTGCTTCTTATTCTGAAGACACAAATGTCTGTAATTGTATACTAAAGTATTCTAAAGTATGTCCCACATTTCAGTTAGTGAATCCACCTCCTTTATGGTAAACATCTTCTAGATCATCGTTACAGGTAGGAAGACTGAAATTCAGACCTTCTTCATCCACCATGTTGATACAGTCACGTGATATACAGTGAGGAAAGAAATGACTGATTTAAATGAATAAATTACATTCTGTTTTCTTTCTCGCTGTTAGAATAAACCGATCATTGGAATTATACACTGATCATTTCTTTAGCAGAGGACAAACAGAGACAAACGCCTAAAAACTTTGCATGGCACTTCAAAGCTGCTGTGAAATCAGAAATTTTAATCAGCAATAAACAAAAGGAGCGAGACTGAATAATTAAAATTTGAATAAATTAGAATACTAAGCCCCGCCCACTATGGTTTCTATCGGAGAGGTTTTGGCCAAGTTGTGCTTGATTGTTTGAGGCGTCACTCCAGATTGGTATTGTGAAGTACTTTATTAATGCACCGTGTGTGTTTGTGTGTGTGTGTGTGTGTGTGTGTGTAAGATATCACAGCAGTACCTGGAGATTACACAGAGATGCCATTGCCCAGGCTACAGTGGACCGGAGTCCTGTGTGTTTTAGATAAGTGCGACTGGCCAGAGGCTGCCTAAACACACACACACACACAAACACACACACACACAGACAATCAGCATTATGAAAGGGAAAAATTAAAGCTTTAATACAGAGAATATTATTAAAGGAACCTTAATAAAGGAATCCCGACTACGCAGTGATCGTCACTTAAATACACATTTACCTGTAAACACACACACACACACACACACATACCATCATACACTCAGACCCGGCAATTACATCAGCAACAGAAAGAAACATTTATGACAATGTGTGTGTGTGTGTGTGTGTGTGTGTGTGCCTCAACAGCTGGATCTCGAAGATCCGCTTTCCATCCGAGCTGTCGGTTGATGGCCATCCCAATGATGCGATTCAGGTTCTATCACACACACACACACACACACACACACACACACACACACACACACACACACACACACTAGATCACAAAAATAAAAATCACAACCTACCCCCTAAAATCAGTCAGGAATAATATGATGTCAAGTCCCTCTTTCTCTCTCTCTCTCTCTCTCTCTCTCTCTCTCTCTCACATACACACACTCACACACACACCTGGGAGTTATACGAGCGAGCGACGGCTCCACTGCAGCGACAGCTCACTCTGAATGTAGGACGATTCGAAGTCTCTCCTTCCTCATCCCGTTTCCTTTTTTGGCTCCGCCCCCCAGAGTGTCTAAGCTCCGCCTGCAGCAAGGACCAGGTGGACAGAGTGCCGCTCCAGTCATCTGGATTTCCCACAATCCTCTGCTGTATCACACTCGCTGCCTTCGCTGATAAAGGAACAGAAAAGAGTGACAATAAATACTGGAGTCTGAACGTTAGTGTAAATGAACACACCCTTTTTTCACCCTTCCATGTCGTACCTTTGAGGGAAAGTGAGTGATGCGAGCGACACACCTGCATTTGTGGGTAGGGAAGTGGGTGGAGCTTTACGCAAAAGCAGGAAGAGCCTCTCAGCCGACTTGAGTCGCATCAGTTCAGGTAGATTTGAGTCGCAGCGAAAAAATACTCTCCCGGGGATGTGTTCCACCTTACACACACACACACACACACACAGCTAATCATAAATCATCACCGATAAATCTTTTTTTTTTTTATAACAACCAATTATTAATAAGCACATTTTGGAAAAACTAAACACTTATCACACTAAGGGTAAAGGATAGGCATGATTAATCAATAATGGATAAATGATCAGGATTAGGCACGATTAATCATTATTCGATTAGAAATTGACATAAAAAGCTAAGTGATAATTTCAGACAGCGCTGTTGTTGGTGTGTTTGACTGAGCATGCTTGTGTGTGAACACTAAAACACCACACAACGGAAATTTATTTTCATTCCCATCACTGCCTACAATCCGGTCGACTTTTAACCAATAACTGAAGTAAGCAGCTGCTTAGGGCCCCAGGAAACCAGGGGGCCCCAACAAATACTCAGACGTTTAACATTTAAGTTTCCCATTATATTAAAGATCAGGTCAGGATTTAACCAATGAAATGTAAAATTATTACTGATAACTTGGGGGTTAAGGGCCGTGCACAGGGGCCCAACAGTGCTAACATGGTGATGCGGAGAATTGAACCCACAACCTTCGGGTAAGCAGTCAGGCCCCCCAAATATCACACCTAGTGTGCGTTTATTTAACAGCCACACTTATAGTCTTGCTTGTCATTTTGGCAGACGGCCGTATCCATAGCAACATTTATCTCTTTTTTACAGCTGATCAGTTGGGGGTTAAGGGCCTTGCTCGGGGGCCCAGCGGTGCTAACATGGTGATGCTGGAAATTAAAACCCACAACTTTCAGGTAGGCAGTCAGACAGCAGTGCCAAGGGCCTTACGCCGGGGTGCAGCAGTGGTAACTTGGTGGTGCTGGGAATCGAACCCCGATCTTCCAGATATCAGTCCAACACCTTAACCACTGAGCCACCATTATTATAAAATGCTTTAAATTGCTTTTTTTGAATGATTATTTGTTTATTCCCAAACGATTAATCGTCATAATCGCAATTATTAATTAGACAATTTATCATCACCCAAATTTCCCCCACGACAGGCGGCGGGGGAAGTGGTGGCTCATGGTAAAGTTTTGGACTACCAACCCGAAGATTGTAAGTTTGATTCCCAGCTCCACCAAGGAACCACTGTTGGGCCCCTGAACAAGGCCCTTAACCCCCAATTGCTCATTAGTATAAATAAGATAAATGTAAGTCGCTCTGGATTAGGACGTCTACCAAATGCTGTAAATGTAAATAATCGTGACAGCGTAAATACAGCCTGACACAACGTAAATACAGCCACTTTCTTTTTTTAGTTCTTAACACAGTTCTTGATAATATATACAAAGATAAAAGCTTGTCAGTGGCACAAAATAATCATTTTTAATTTTATTTAATGTGTTATGAAAAAAATATATAAAATAAAAAATAAATATTAATATATAATATATATATATATATATATATATATATAGATATATATTAATATTTTATTTTATATATTTTTTTTCAGTTATATAGACTATATATATATATATATATATAATATATAGTATATATATATATATTCTCATATATTCTCATATAACTGTTTATATGCAAATTATCACGACGAACTCATGAATATGCTGATTAGATGACTGACGTCACTGAACTACTTATAACGTTTGGAGCGCGAATGAACTATTTTTCTCCCTAAGCAATAATTTTAATTAAACTATAAATTAAATATCGTTCACCTCCTTAGCGTTTAATTTGCGCTTCACTTCTTCCAGCAGAAACGTCTCCATTCCGGCTCCGGTTGTGCAGTAAAACTGAACCGAAACATCTCCGTCCCTCATCATCACTACTATCAGAAAGGATATGCGGACTACGCATGCGTGAAGGTATCGTGGAAGCGCATGATAGGAAATTGATTTCAAAATTGAAGCCTAACCTACATTTTTTTTAACACCTGAATATCTAAATGTATGTGATAAACATATTTAAAAAATTTTAATTTCACCATACTTTAATTCATCACGATGTGCGTATGTATATTATTGTACATACGCACATCGTGATCAGGCATACTAATCAGAGATATACAAGTATAAACATAATTTATAACATTTTTCAAAAAAGATGGCGTTAAGTCATTCTTTTATTACATCTCTATAAATAAAACCCTGTAATGTACAATAACCTGACACCATAATCCACTTTACAATGTTTAATGTTTATTCTAAGCAATTCTCCCTTATTATGCTATTTGCACTGTCAAGACACTTTATTTGTATTATAGCTCACTGTTTACCGAAGAAATAAAAAGATCACGATTTGGCTTAGAACGTATAAAGATATATATGAGTATATATGAATAATTATGCAATAACATTTTATATTTTAAATAGGGAGCATATTCTTTAGTTTAAGCGCTTGCTGAGAACTTTTATTTTGATATAAAACCCGGAAGTATTTTTCTGTTTCGTGTGACGCGCGGTTTACGTTATAAAAACATACACACGTTTCCGCATTTAGCAGATTAAAGCATTGAAGCTCCAGATTAATGAAGGAAAAATTATGGATTTCCTGAAGAGAGCCACTGTGGCAGAGGATTCGGTTCAGTATCGACTCTTTCTGATTCACTCAAATCCTCTGGATGTTGAGGAGAAGCAGCGGTTCTTCCTGCGGCTCCTGGAGGATGTACTGGCCGAGGTCGCTCCTCTGCTTGTGGGCTACATTTGGCAGAAACAGGCTTTTAATCTCTGTTTTTATCCAGAGAAAGGTTGAGCTGATTGTTCCTATGATTAGTGATCACTAATGTGTGTGTGTGTGTGTGTGTGTGTGTGTGTGTGTGTGTGTGTGTGTGGTGTGTATATCTGTATCTGTAAATACATATATATATCCAGCTGTTTCTATATGTGTGTGTTTGTGTTTTGGCCTATAGAGGGCGTCCCTGCTCACTTGGGAGGCAGCACGGAATTCGGTGACAACGTTGAAGATGAGTGGTTTATTGTTTATCTGCTGAAGCGCATCACACACACCTTCAGCCAACTGGTTGCCAGCGTCCAGGACAATGATGGGCAGTTCCTCCTGATCGAGGCAGCCGAGTACCTGCCCAAGTGGCTGGACCCCGACAGCAGCGAAAACAGGGTCAGAGGTCATGATGATGATAATAATGATGGTCATGATGATGATGATGATGATGATGATTGACATGTTGTCATGGCTCCTTGTTGAATGCCCCGTTTCACAGGTGTTCCTCTACCACGGAGAGCTGCACATTTTGCCCAATCGTGTGTGTGATGGAGAAGCAGGGTGGCCCCGAGACTCGGTGCCGTCAGTACAGGAGGCTTTGGAGGTGCTGCACACACACACAGAGCGCTGCCTGGCTGATCCGCGTATCGGAGCTGCACTAAAGCCTCGTCTGCAAGGGTAAGAGACAGGGACGGGGTGGATTGGTTTGGGGAGTAGGGGTGAATCAGGAGAAAGAATGGGGAAGATCAGGAGAAAAGGTGGAAGATCAGGATGGGAAGGGGCAAATCTGAAGAAGAAATAAGGGGATTGGGGAAAAGGTGGCAGGTCAGGGGGAGTAGGGCAGATTAGAAGGAGGAATGGGGCAGATCAGAAGCAAAGGTGGCAGATCAGAGGGGTGGATCAGGAGGATGTGTACCAGAGTATTAGAAGGAATTTAAATTATGGTGTGTGTGTGTGTGTGTGTGTGTGTGTGTGTGTTTGTAGGTACCCAGATAAAATCCAAACCGCTCTCCATCATGCGCATTGTTACATACCTGCAGGTGTAGCGGTTGTGTTGTCACGGCGACCCGACCTCGTGGCTCCAGCTGTTTCTGCATTTTACCTGCGTGACCCCGTTGACCTTCAGGCCTGCAGAACTTTTCGAAACTTTCCCCCGGAATCCCGAGTCCTCACAGCGGTAATAATTCACTTTCATCTTCAGTGTTTGACAGCATCAGATCAGGACAATCGGAGCTGTCCAATCAAAACCATCCGTTCAAAACAGGCTGGCCAAATTTATTTTAAGCCAAAAATTATTAAACCTGTCCAATCAGAGCTGTCCAATCACACCTGTCCAGTCAGAGATGTCTTCAACAAAGCAAATATGTCCAAAATACACACACACACACACACACACACACACACACACACACTCTACTCTCTCTCTCGCTCTCACACTCTCTCTCTCTCTCTCTCTCACTCTCTCACACACACACCACTCTCTCTCTCTCTCTCTCTCTCTCTCTCTCTCTCACACACACACACACACACCACACACACACACTTACTCTTTCTTTCTCTCTCTGTCTCACACACACACTCACTCTCTCTCTCACACATGCAAACACACACTTTTTCCTTCTCTTTCTGTCTCACACACACTCTCTCACACACTCTCTCTCACACACACACACACATTCTCTCTCACACACACTCACTCTCTCTCTCTCTCTCACACACACACACACACACACACTTTCTCACACACACTCACTTACTCTCTCTCTCTTTCTCTCTCTGTGTTTCTCAGGTGAAGTTCACCCGTTGTCTTTATGCTCAGCTGCAGCAGCAGGGTTTTGTTCCTGACAGGAGGAGTGGATTCACTCTGCCGCCTCCATCACACCCTCGATACAAAGCTCATGAACTCGGCATGAAGCTGGTAAGAACCTCAGAGTCTCATTACCAATCGCTGTTCAGGAAAACAGACCAAAATAATCACATCCCACCACATTGTCCTGGACTGGTTTTCTGTTAACACTTAATAAGCGCTTACACTTTGAAATGCGGTGTGAGTGCGGTGTGAGTGCGGCGTGAGTGAACGGCTGGGTGGGAGTGCGGTGGGAGTGCGGTGGGAGTGCGGTGTGAGTGCGGTGTGAGTGCTGTGTGAGTGCTGTGTGAGTGCTGTGTGAGTGCTGTCAGTGTGCTGTGTGAGTGCTGTGTGAGTGCTGTGTGAGTGCTGTGTGAGTGCGTGTGGAACGTGCGGTGTGAGTGCTGTGAGTGCCTGTGTGAGTGCTGTGTGAGTGCGGTGTGAGTGCGGTGTGAGTGCGGTGTGAGTGCGGTGTGAACCCGGTGGGAGTGCGGTGTGAAGCCGGTGTGTGAACCCGGTGTGTGAACCCGGTGGGAACCGTGTGCGGTGGGAGAGTGCAGTGTTATTGCAGTGTGACTGTTTTGTCTTGTAGGCACACGGATTTGAGATCCTGTGCAGTAAAAGCGGCCGCACAGCGACGGACTCCGAGTCTCCCGTCAGTACGAACCCGCTCTGGAATGGTTTCCTGAACAGCCTGAAGAGAAACGACTACTTTAAGGTGAAAAAAAATATGGAAAAATATTTATATCAGACCAATTATTGATTTTTTTAGATTACTGATACTGATTATCCGAATACTTATGATCGCACCGATACCAGTACCAGACCCCATACCGAGCTCCTGTACTCGCATTCTTATAAACACTCTGATACCAAAGACTGATGCCTTTTGTGACGTCATGGACAGAATTGTGCTCAGTGCACAAAGACTCCTGATGACAACCTTCGCTTGAGCGACAAACTTTGTACAAAAATAAGTACGTATAAACGACCGAAAGTAAAACAGTCGCTCGTCATTTAGCTTTTTAATTAATTTTGTGTAAATAAATTTTAGGCTTTGGCGATTCAGACTCGCGTTCTGAGCTCAGCTCCTGCTGCATTCGTGGATTTCATTGAATTTGATTTTTCTGGATCTTTTATTGAGTAACCAAAGAGACATCCCACATCCCAAAATTAAAAAATATTCCAAACCGTCTAAATTAAAAAGCTTTATAACTTTAGAGTGGTTTAGTCTCCCGGTTAGGCAGACCTTATAGTACATTACGTGCTGATATATTGAAAAAAATGTAATCAATGAAACAAATGCAGCTACTTTTACTGCTAGTGCTGTTGATAAATCGGCTGTTAAAAGTGTGATGGCTTAAAATCGCTTTATCGTGCACATATCTCAAAACAGCCACAAGATGGCGCTGTATAACGGCAAATCTGATATTAGAAAATCGATATTCGTTTTTAAAAAGGCTCAAATATCGCGAAAGTATCGGTAAAACTGATTATCGGTCGACCTTTGACTTATACGTAGACTTGTGTGTTGTTTTTCACTCACTGAGCAGCGCTTGTGTGTTTACAGGGGGAACTGGAAGGCTCGGCGCGCTACAGGGAGCTCCTGACTGCAGCCCAGAGCTTCTTTAAGCAGTCACTTCCCAGCACAAAGACGTGAGTGGTCACATGACCTGGTTCCATGTATCAAATATGAACGAATCCACGATCAGGTGTTTTATGAAGATAATTTTTCTAAGGAGTTTTCAGTACTGTAATTCAGTAACCATGGTAACAAAATTAATAGTTTATTATTATTTGTGTTTTTTGTCATAGAGTAAAATGTATAACCTGGTTAAGTGAAGTTACTAATCATTTAACGTCGGTTAAAAATAAACATAAAGTTGCTCAGAGATGCGACAAATATAAATCTACAGTACGTGGGTTCAAAACCATTTTTTCTTTTAATAAAAAAAGTCATATGTAAGTATTTTTAAAAACATTTCTAACATTCTATTTTTAATTATTACCAGGTCATTATTTTTAAATCAATTTTAATTACTTGGCATACATAGTTTTATGGATGTCATCAGTTTTGTTTGTTTTTAATTTTTATTTATTTAGTTTTTATAATAATTTTAGTTTCACATTTCTTTTTTTTTTTATTAGGCTTTTCTTAATTTGTTGAAAACTGACCTATGAAAGATGTTTATTAGATAATGTTGATGGTTGTTTAGTATTGTTTTTTTCTGGTAGTTGTGTTCATGGTCCAGGTGAGGAGGTGTTGCAGGTGTTAGAGAGCGCCCCCTACAGCCTGGACGAACTGAAACAACAAGAAGCTCAACTTCCGCCAGAAGACAGTACATACCACCCTAATTAAAAAAAATCTATTCAATTAATTAACCAAAGAATTTAATACTAAATAACCCCCCCATCCCTCTCTCTTCATTATCCCTCTCTCTCTCTCTTATCCTTACTCTCTCTATCTCTCTCTATCTCTCTCTCTACTCTCTCTTACTCTCCTATCTCTCTCTACTCTCTCTCCACTCTCTCTACTCCCTCTCTCTTACTCTCTTACTCTCTCTCTCTATCTCGCTCCTCTCTCTTACTCCCTCTCTCTACTACTCTCTCTCTATCTCGCTCCCTCTCTCTTATCCCTCTCTCTTACTCTCTCTCTCTCTCTCTCTCCCTCTCTCTTACTACTCTCTCTCTATCTCTCTCCCTCTCTCTTACTCCCTCTTTCTTACTACTCTCTCTCTATCTCTCTCCCTCTCTCTTACTCCCTCCCTCTCTCTACTCTCTCTCTCTCTATCCGCTAGCCTCTCTCTATCTCTCTCCCTCTCTCTTACTCTCTCTCTCTATCTCTCTCCCTCTCTCTTACTCTCTCTCTCTATCTCTCTCCCTCTCTCTTACTCCCTCTCTCTTACTTCTCTGCTGTCCCTCTCTATCTCGCTCCCTCTCTATTCTCGCTCCCTCTCTCTTACTCCATCTCTCTTTACTACTCTCTCTATCAACACGTGCCCCCCCCATCTCTCTCCCTCTCTCTTACTACTCTCTCTCTATCAACACGTGTCCCCCCATCATGTTCACATTTAGATGATGACTGGTTAAACATCACCCCAGACGAGCTAGAGAGAATGCTGGAAGAAAGAGGGGGTCAGAGGTCAACTAAGAGTCAAGGAGTCACATGTGGAACAGGAAGAAGTGAGGATGAGGAGAAGCAGGAGGAAGAGGAAGCCGGATTCACTCTAGTGGCTGTGACTCAGGGGATGAAGGACTTCATAAACGCCATGTCGTCACACGAAGGAGCTGAATTCCCACGGTATCACCATCTTCATCATCATCATCATCATCATCATTGTTTAATAACACTATTATAGAGTGCACAGAGAAAAAGTCAGCCTTTTTTTAATTCTGTTAAATATTTTTTTTTTCCCTAAATGTTTTGGGTTTTACTGTTCAGCTTCTGTTAAAAAAAAAAATAATTCAATATATTACTACGTTAAAAGCTTTTACAATTTTTGTTTATAAATATTGAGCCATAAAATTTTATTTTGATCAACACAAATAAATATTATCTATAATTATATTAAAGTATTCGTTCATATTTTAATTGAAAAAAGTATTTTATTTTTATTTCTAATTTAAAATTGGTTTATTTCTTTTTATATAACATTAAAGTTATATAAAATTACAAGTTTAATTTTTTTTGTTTAATTTATAACATTATATAATAAAATTACAGCAAATTTATTTTAAGCGACAACTTAATATTTTCTAAATAAATATTTTTTATTATATAATAAGTCTGAGACAAGTTTTTTTATTTATTTTGAAAATATTTATATTTGGTGCATAATTTCATTTGTTTCTGCTAAAAATTCATTTTAATTCATTTAATTAAATTTTAAATTTGATTAATAATTTAAATGTACATTTTTTAACCGTTTTAAGATTTTTTTTTGCTCCCTATTCTGATATTATACTACTATTACTACTACTACTAATATTTATAACTTTCAAATGAAAAGCTTTTTAGTTTTTTCCACACTTCACATTATAAGCATTACATTTGTTTTTTTAATTCTTGATGATTTTTTACAGTTTCTCTTTGGGTTTCAGGTCGTGTTTATCCGAGCCGTTCAGTTTTGAGCCCGACGCAGTGACCAGTGCTTTGGATAAACTGCTGGGTGAGTCGCGCTCGTGTATAAAATACATCTTATAATTATTTATCTTTTTTCCTTTAATGATTTTGGAATACATTAAAACGGCTCTGATAAAATTATAACTTAATGTCAGGTGGTAAAGACGGAGAGTTGGACTCTGATGATTTAGATGACGACGACGATGATGATGATGATGATGATGATGATGATGATGAAGCAGAGGAGGATGGATCTGAAGAGCAAGCAGAAACGTTGGACAATCTGAGAAGATACATGGACGAGATGGACCAGGAGCTTCGTTCCACCAATGTCGGACAGAGTTTTACCAACAAGAGCAAAGTGAGTTCCAGCAACTCATCACAGATTTTATTTTACACACAGAGACAGACAGAAGAAAAGACAGAAGAGACTGAGAGATGGAGAGAGACAAAAAATAAAATAAAAGGAGGCGGAACACAAACAGAAGCTGACAGAAAGAGACTAGAGAAGTTCCAGAGAAGGATAGGTAAAGTTCAACAGACAGAAGTAAAGAGTGTGAGACAGGAACAGACAGATACAGAGATGAACAGAAGAGACAGGGGGTGGGAAATAAGAGGGAGCAGAGACAAAAGGACAGTAAAATACCCAGGCCAACAGGTTGTGACAGCAAGAAAGACAGCTGAAGTTTAACACACAAAGATGAAGGCCGATAAACAGGAATGGAGAAAGTTAGACATAAATGGCGAGATAGAGACAGACAGACAGACAGATGAGCAGAAAACTTTATTTCATTATAACCCGTTTTTTTTTTTTTTTGTTCCTTTATAAATACGTTTAACAATCCGTTCGGTCCAGCAGGACGCCGATGTGAGACCAGACACAGGAGGAAGCTCTGCACACACACAGGACGATCTCCGGCCCTTAGACGTGGACGTCAACCTGGTAACCAATTTGCTGGAGTCTCTGTCCTCTCAAGCTGGTCTTGCCGGACCCGCCTCGAATCTGCTGCACAGTCTCGGTCTGCGTCTGCCCCCTAACGCCGACCCCTCCTGAGGCTTCTGCCCTTAACGAACCCAAAGAGCACTTGTATAAACGAGAGCGTCGATAAATCACAGCAATTTCCAAGTATGGTCAATAAATTTGTCGGGAGCTTAACTCTTAAAATATGTTAAAGTGTATTTTTGGACGTGATGTCAAATAAAAGCGGTTTTGGATAAAAAAAAAGTTGATTTGTATTATTTAAAAGTTACTTGTACCACTTTTTTACCAGGGCCAATGCTGGAGGTCAGAAAGCAGAACCCCTACATCACAAACGTGACTGGAATCGCTTGCTATCTTGCTTTTGTTAGTCTGCAAACTGGGGAAGTGGTGGCTCATGGTTAAGGTGTTGGGCTACCAACCCGAAGATTATGGGTTCTATTCCCAGCTTCACCAAGCCGCCGCCGTTGGGACCCCTAAGCAAGGCCCCTAACCTCCAATTGCTTGGTTGTATAATGAGATAAATGTAAGTTGCTCTGGATAAGAACGTCTGCTAAATGCTGTAAATTGGTTAAACTCTGCGGTTGCCATTTTCCCACAAACTCCTTATATAAAAGTTTTTTGTTCTCACACTACTTTCTACTTAGACTTGGGGAGAGCTTTGATCTTTTCTATGGACTACTAATAAACTCTGGCTTTGTTCTGAGAGCTCCGCCCACTGACATCATCGGTTCCCACTTGAGACCTGCATAGTTTTGGAGCCAGGATTCAGGGCACATTTTAAATGGAAAAGTTCAGCCTGGTTCCTGATAAGACACCGACCCCAGTCCGACCCTGGTGAATAAGGGACATTATTAGTTCCCCATGTTAAGAAAGCGCGATTTTCATGTCGGTGTTTTTCTTTTTTTTTTTGCTCTTTCTGATAAACTAGACAAGGCAGTGTAGTAATCATGAAAAACACAGGAATTCCACAGACACATGTTAGTCATTAGTAATTTTATCTTGTCTGATTATTGACCACTGACGCATCCGCAGGTTTGTTAGTTTACACAGTTTCTTCTATTGATGCGTCCGACACCAGCGTTAGTTTGAGTCTCTGATTCGGGTCAATACTAGCAGCTAAATAATAAAATTCTGTCTGTTGTGCGTTACTATAGATACGGGATACAGGAAACATTCCCAGCATTTTACAGACACCTTTATCTCATCTTTACGACTGAGCAAATGGGGGTTAGGGGGCCCTAATCAAGGGCACAGCAGTAGAAGCTTAGCGGTTGTGGGAACTGAATTCACGATTGCAACCTTCAAATCAATAATCTGATAGGCTACCATGATTAAGTTGTTTACATAGAGTACAAGTTCCATTTTCACTGCATCCAGAATCGCATACTACTTAAGTAGGTACTACATTCAATTTAGTATGTACCTCAATTTAGTAGTATGTTAACCTTTTATTTCCTTAACCCTTTTTTCCCTTAACCCTTTTTTTTCCCATAACCCTTTTTCTTTTTTCCTTAACCTTTTATTTCCCTTAACCTTTTATTCCCTTAACCCTTTTTTCCCTTAACCCTTTCTTTCCTTAACCTTTTATTCCCTTAAATATTTATTCCCTTAACCCTTTATTCCCTTAACCCTTTATTCCCTTAACCCTTTATTCCCTTAACCATTTATTCCCTTAACCATTTATTCCGCTTACCCTTTATTCCCTTACCCTTCTATTCCCTTAACCCTTTATTCGCTTAACCTTTTATTCCCTTACCCTTCTATTCCCTTAACCCTTTATTCTTTAAACCTTCTATTCGCTTAACCATTTATTTTAATGTTTTTTAACCCTTTATTTCCTTTAATCCCTTTTTTAACCCTTTATTCCCTTTAAAGGATTATAGGATTAAGGGAATAAATAGTTAGAACGTATGTTCTTTATACAGTGGTATGTTATAAAAGGGGTCAGAGTGGTTTAGTTTTGCATCACAGCAAGAAGATTGCAGGTTCGTATCCCCTTCAGGGGTCTTTTTCTATGGAGTTTGCATGTTCTCCTTGTGCATGTGTGGGTTTACTCCATGTACTCCGCTTTCCTCTCACAGTCCAAAAACATGTATGTTAGATTAATTGGTTATTAATCCTGTCTGTATGTGGCCCTTGACAGTACCACATACACTCACACATTTGACAGCTGGGACAGAATCCAGCAGATCCCTGTGACCCTAATTAGGAATAAGCGGGTAAAAACAATTGATGGGTGATTGGATGGATGTATGGATGGATGGATGTTTATGCGTAGTATAAATAAAATTCAGTTGCAATAAATGAATGAACAAATTTAACATTTAATAAACAATGATTTTTTTTCCCCAAAATGGTGGAAAATCATTATATGATGATTCGTCTCTGGTAGAGTGTTCATTGTATGCATACTTCGAAATTCAGGCAGAAGTAGTAGATCATCCGGAAACTTTATGCCTACTGTTTTATGCGTACCGTTTAAGACAATAACTGGAATCTAACCAAGATAAACATTTACTGGGACTTTCATGACTGTACTTTTAGTTTCATACTGTACTTTTAGTAATTAGTATTGATAGACATGATTAATTATTGATCGATAATCGATTTTCGAGAATGTTGACAATCGTTATTAATCAAATTGATTGTTGCCTTTTATCAGTGTTCCAGACTGGTGAAAAGTAAATGCAGTTTGGTTCCCTAGAAAGGGAGGGAGAGAGACAGTGAGAGACAGTAAAAAAGAAGAGAGAGAGAGAGAGAGAGAGAGAGAGAAAGGGATTGCTCCACCATCCTATAGGAGACAAGGTAGGTCTACCTCAAGACTTTTCTCTGTTCTGGCACCAAGATGGTGTAATGAACTTCCCCTCAATATTAGAACAGCAGAGACACTGACTGTCTTCAAGAGACGATTAAAAACCTACCTCTTTCTTAAATACCTGCACTCGACATAAAAAATACTAGTGTGTTTTATTTGTTCAAATTGTTTAGTATTAAAATTCATTATTGATCGATAATTGATTTTTAAGAATGTTGACGACTTGTGGAAATTAAATGCAGAAAGAGAAAGAGAGAAAGAAAGAGAGAGAGAGAGAGAGAGAGACAGAAAGAGAAAGAGAGAGAAATAGAGGGAGAGAGAGAGAAAGAGAGAGAGAGAGATAAAGAGAGAGAAAGAGAGAGAGAGAGAGAGAGAGGATCTGCATGTGTGAATGTGTGTGTGTTGGATAATAGGGATTGGCAATAGTTAATTGTCATTAATTATTTTATCTATTGGTATTTGTTCACCATGAATTGTTAATACAATTCAAGTAAACATATTAAAATATACACTGATATCAAGTTGCTAATTGGTGCTGTGTTGTAAGACAGAAGAAGTCGGCGTGTCCTCTGGCCGGACTGCACCATCTGTCAATGACACACTCCCTCCCCACTTTCTCTCTCCCTGTTTCTCAACGGATAAAGAGCAATTTCATTTTGCTGGGGTAAAGTTTCAGCTGATGAGCTGCTATCTTCGATAATATGACTGCCAGGCATGAGGAGATCTGGGCAAAAGCTGTGGTGTCTGAGGAAGGAAAGAAAAAGACCCATGGTAGAACCCATGTAAGAAAATAACTTTATTAAGAGTGTGGATATAGAAAAAGAGAAGACCAAGTACTGAGCCTTGTGGGACACCAGTAGAGAGTCTGTGTAGAGTGGATGTCGTTTCTCTCAATGTTACCTGATATGAATGACCATCCAAGTGGAAGGCAAACCACTGCCATTCTGCTTTGGTAAAAACAAGACTCTCAAGGGGGGGGCAGCAGAATCTCATGGACCGTGTCAAACGCAACGTAATCTTGTTAAACATCTGATTTTTACATACACATAGTTTATATCAACATATTATTCACGCACATATTTCCTATATTTTGTTAGTTTAGTTTATATTTAAAAGTAATGGGACACCTGCTCATCACATCCGTATGTTTTTAAACCTCCTATTCCAGATGTTAGTCTCACTCTTTCTAATATAATCACCTCCAGACCTCTATGCAGGTTTTTCACTAGACTGTGTCATGTGACTGGGCAAATTTGATCATTCAGTACAACACTATTAGTGAGATCAGACAGTAATGTTGGGTGAGGAGGTCTGGGGTGCACTCAGTGTTCCTGTTCATGCCAAAGGGGAAGTCAGAGTCAGGTTACCTTAATTTGTTTACTTTATTTGACTTTATTTTAGGTGTTTGTCTGTATGTGTTCCTGTAATGGACTGGTGATCTGTCCAGGGTGGCCCCTGCCTTTCACCCAATGACAGCTGGGACAGACTCCAACAGATCCCCATGACCCTGATTAGGAAGAAGCGGGTATAGACAAAGATTGATGGTATAAGGTTAAACTATGAAAAACAATATTGTATCAAAAAATAAATAAGCAAACAAACTAATAAATTAATAAATGATTTAAACAGCATTCTAAGAACATATTATATATATTTTAGATTTGGGGCATTTTGGAAACTTGGGATAAATCTTGGGATGTCCCTGATTTTAGCCACTAGAGAGCATTGTGGTTTGGGATTTGCCTGAATGTTTACAAAACATTTACAGGTGCTTGAATCCATAAACACAAACCTTGTACGCTGTACGTCAGATTAATATTAAACAGAGAATATGCTTTTATGCAAATAGAAAAATCATGTAAAAAGAAAATAAAACAGTTTATTTGAGGTTTTAGTTGTTCATTGTGTCATATTATAAGGGAAAATGTGTATGCATTATACAAGCAAGATAGACTCTTCTCATGTTTGTGTTGGTTTACTCCGGGTTCTCCGGTTTCCTTCCACAGTCCAAAAACATTTATTATAGGTTGATTGCTGATTCTAAATTGTTCATAGGTTTAAGTGTGTGCGGTTGTTTGTCTGTATGTGACCCTATAATGGACTGGCGACTTGTCCGGGGTGACCCCTGCCTTTCACTTAATAAAAGCTGGGATAGACCCCAGCAAATCCCTGCGACCCTGATTGGGAATAAATGGGTACACACAATAGATGAATTAAATATCTCTACCTAAATACCACCCTTTTTTTAATAAACAAACTTTTTTAAATTTTCAAATTTGACCTGAGGGGAGCAGGAAGGGACAGCAAACATGACAAAGTCGTATTTTTCACCTGTAAAATCTCTCGACTTGACCGAATGTTCCCATAACCCTTAAACTTTAAACGCATGTGCCATTGGGATCCTGTATGTTTGTGGTGTTTGGATGTGTGTGACACACTGACCTGTCACGTCCAGCTCACCCTGACTCATGTAGAGCACTTCACTCTGCCGCATAACCACGGCAACCTACTAAGATAAGGACGGGAGAAAAGGGACAAGAACAAACGAGAAGAAAGGAAGAAAAAAACAGTCGCTTTTTTACATGGACAACAAACAAGGACCATGGCCAAGAGCCAGGTTTTACACTACTGCTCAGCAGCATTAGGCATTCTGTTTTTTGTACGGTAATTTGGATCGATTGCTACAGTTTTTTGCCATAAGGATGGTTGCATCGTCTCTTGTACCTTTTGGCCCGTAGCAGTGAAAAAGGCTGCAAATCCCGAATGCCTCCAATCCAAAACCATGGGCATTGCACTGTCCAGGTGAGTTCCTAGAAGTGCTTATTTTATATTCCAGCTCCAAATAATAAGTAATACATTTAAACAGACAACTTAATACACATAAACCTTACCTCTTTGGAGAAACAGTAGTGTTCAGGAGTATGTAGGATCCAGGAAAATATTTTTTTCTGGGAATTAAAATGAATCTTGCTATATCTTTATTCTTTTCTCTTATTTCTTCAATACTTTCCCTCCATACCTCCCCCTACCTGCAGGACTGATAAATGGCGTATTGTCTCCTCCACTGGGCTTCGGAGCTCTGGGCCCGGGGAAAACAGCGCCTCCTGTCCAGAGATGAATGGCATTGTCAAATCCTCTCGCAATGATTTCATTCAAGGCTCTCACACAAACAACGAAGGTTTGTTGATGTCATGTTTTGTTACTTAAAATTTTTTATTTTTTTACAAAATAAAGGAAGGAAAGATTTGATCTTATTTTTGGAAGTATATAAGACTGATTAGATTATCGGCAATAAACGAATAATTTATAGATTTAGTTATAGATTTAAATAGTAAGAGCAATATTTTTTTCTATAAAAGCATGCCAGAAAGGTTTGATTGTTAAGTCTAGGTGTGTGTGTGTGTGTTTGGACTGGAATTCTGATGAACACTACAGAATAGTTATGTAAGCAGAAGGTATTAACATTCCTAGTCATGAAGCTTGAAGTTAATTTGTCACATAAAAAATAATTGGACTGCTGATTGGGGTATCAAAGGGTTAACTTCCCAGCATCAGCAGGTTGCCCCTGCTGGGCAAGGTCTATAATAAGTCTTTGTTTAACTTAAATATATACATTTGTTTGAATCACAAAGTTGGGGTCAAATGGTGCAACATGCCAGGGGTAGAGGGGGTTAGGGCCTTTCTTAAGGGACCAACAGCAGGGCTTTGGTGCTGAGGCTTGAATTTTCACCTGTTCAATCGACCAATTGACCATTTAAGCTACGACTGCCCTTCACACACAGATAAAACATCTCTAGTGTTTCATGGTACATGGTTAAACTACCAGTATGTCCTTGTAGGTTTGTTATGTATTTATATATATGTGTGTGTTTATTTAGAGGAGCTGTTGGTTCCTGCTCTTCCGGAAAAAGCTGACATAGAGAGAGGCTACGTGACGCCACAGCAAGTGTACAATTTGTTAAATGCTGAAGCTGGTGAACCGGCACTCCATGACCCATATTACATGCTCATTCTGGACTGTCGTTCTGCCGACAGGTACCACATGCTGCTCACATGTCCAGCCTGTTTACCACACACAAGTATCAGACTGAAGTTCCTTTTTTCCACTTATGGACCTAATCTCTTTTGAAACACAGGTATAAGCAGAGTCACCTGGTAACGGCACGTGCAAGTGTGACTGTAATTCACCCTGATCTTGGCTGTTTGATAAGCTGTGTCCAGCTCCAAGAGTTTTCCATCATTTTGCTTTATGCAGAGGAAGGACATAGTCCAGGTATTATGATCTGCAAACAATTAATGATCTGGATATTTTATAAAATAGCAGGATGTAACAGGAAATCACTAAAGTCATAATCTTAACCTTAACTAATTTGACCCAGGTACAATAGTACATCATGAAAGCCAAACAGTCTTTGGATACATTTTAGCCTAGTCAGGGTGTTAGCCTACTGACCGAAAGAAGCTGCCGCTGCTGGGCCCCTGACTGCACAGTTAGATAAATAGGACAAATGTAGGATAAGATCCCAGCTCTGTTAGATCCCAGAGTTCCTACTACAGGGATTGTCCTGAAACTTGGTAGGACACTTATTAAAAATCTTACACTTGCCTTGCACCAAAAAGCTGCCACTGTCTGGCCACTGAGCAAGGTCTCTACCTTTCAACTGCTCATTTGGATAAATTAGATAAATGTAAGTCAATAATTGCCAGAAATGTAAATGTGGTTCCTACTACAGAAATTGTACTAAAACTGGATAGGGCACTAGTAAAAACATCCAGACTATATATTCTTTAAAATTATACTACTGTAAATTAAGAAGCAGAAGCCTTAAAAGGACTACCACTGCTGCATAATTGCCTATAAAAACCCAAAATCCACAAGTAGGAGCTTTGGACTTTAAGGTAAGTCATCATGTGTCCTTGTGAATTTATATCAAACAGTCTCCTCTTGTCAAAACACTTTTACTAATTAGTTAATTTCCAGGTTTATTAGGTCTGCCAAGCACCAAACTGTACAAGACACTAAGCTTCCAGCATTATAAGTTATGTCCCCTGGTATACAAGGTCATTTTGAGCAACTTCTTATTCGTTGCCAGAGGATTCAATCCAAACTTTCAGAATATTTTCAATCATTGATTAATGTAATTCAGAAACTCCCCGGGTACAAAGAATGTACAGCTGATCCCAACAAGTCTGTCCACTGAAAAGTCTCTGTCTCTCTCTCTCTCTCTCTCTCTCTCTCTCTTTCTTTGTCTCTTTGTCTTTATCTACAGTAGGCAGCCTTGAGGCACGTGCCGACAACCCCACCCTGCAGCATTGCTTCTTTCAGCTAAGTGCCCTTGGGATGGACCCTGTTATTTTGCTGGGTGGTTACTCTGCATTCCACTCTCTTTACCCCTTCCTGTGTACACCTCGGATGGTCCTTCTCGAGTCTGAGCGCCGCCTTCTCACCATCTATCCCTCTGAGATTCTTGAAGGCGCCTTGTACCAAGGTTCTGCCTCACAAGCCCAAGACTACCGGATCATCAAGAACCTACATATCACACATGTGGTCAATGCTACCGCTGAAATCCCAGATGCCTTTCCTAATGTCCTGAGATATTTACGACTCCGACTCAGCGACGATGCCCAACAGGACCTTCGTCAGGCGCTTCCAGAAGCATCCTGTTTCATAGCAGCAGCTTTAAGAGGTTCACCTGGCTCGCCTGGAGGGCATGTACTAGTGCATTGTAGCCTAGGACGAAGCCGCAGCTCAGTGTTGACATTGGGTTTCCTGATGGAACAGCGCCGGTGGTCTTTACTTCACGCTTTTCGTTGGCTCAAAGAGAGGCGCACTTGTGCGGCACCAAATGCCGGGTTCCTTCGCCAGCTCTCGGACTATGAGGAGCAGTTGTTTGGAAAGCGGCTAACCTCACTGGATGACATTCGGCTCTGAATATCAGAGCTAAAAGGTCACAAGGGACACATTTTGGAAGATTTTAGAAGATTGTGCAGATTCATATTTACAATTCCATGAAGTCATAGAATAAAGTTATAAGTAACAAATTGCTGGTGTTTAGGTGGTTACAGCAAGTGTGCATTGTAATGGATATCCGATTTATTGCAGGGTTATTCTTCTGACCTTGATTTGTTTAATTGTGTTTGGGGTAAATAGGGTAAATGATCTTAGATTAATTTACTTTGTCAGACAGGACAAGAACATTGGTTAAGTACCTGGTCAATGGATAGTACCCATTCAGAATTTCAATACCCAAATACTCTTTCCAATTTCCAATACCCAATACTTATTGTCCTAGCATTTGAACTATCCAGAGTAATGTTATTGATATTTTTACAATCCAGGGCAGTGGTGGATCAATGGTATGGACTCTGACTTCTTAAACATATGGATATGAGTTTGAATCTACAGTATATGTGATGGAAACTGCCACTGTTTGGCAGAGTCTCTTTGGTTGAAAACATCTGCGTAAAGTATAAATGCAACTGGTGTATAATGTAGCTTTTAGCAGAATATTTTAATAAATAACCATATTTATATATGAGATAGAGACTCTGTATAGATTAGACCAGGGGTTGTTGGTGTCTTCAGGATTTTGTTATAACTAAGCAAGGGCCACACCTGACTTCACTTAGACCAGTGAGTCCCAATGTTGTCAAAAAGGTCTGGTGAGGGATCTTTATCCCTTCCAAATTTGACTTAGCTGATTGAGTAGGACATTTGACCTCTGTCTCGCTTGGCATATTATAGTAAATCTCCAGTCAGGTTAAACACTTTGAGTCCGATTTTGGCAGGATTAGCTTGATGTAGGATGTCGTGGGATTCGTGAACATCAATGGGTAACCATTACATGGATTATGTTGGCCAATAGGAGCACGGAATCTCTTCTGTGCACAGCTTTTAAAAGGGGAAAAACAAAAGAGAGCTGACTGTTTTGCTAGGTGGACTTCCGAAATCGAAGAAGCTATGGCAACAGTACACTTTCCTTTATAATGTGCCATCGAGGAACTACAATAAAAATGTATAAAAAGAATAACACAGCCAGCACGTCGGTATCCGTTGCCGCTGTTATTTACGGAAGTCAATGATGACAGTACGCACTTTGATTGGTTTGAAAGCAATGTCTAGTCTGACATGTTTGGTACCTACGACATTCTTCCAATCAAAATCACATAATCTGACACAGGAACTGACATCACCGACAAAACAATTTTGTAGTCTGAACCGGTCTTAAGTTAAAATCGCTGAAAAACTTAAAAATGTATACAAAACAGACTTTTTGGACTAGTAATAGTAAAAACCTCTTTAAAAACCTTTAAAAAAGGTTTAGAACCTTTAAAAAAGGTTCTAAACCCCAGTGTGGGAAACCCTACAGATTAATTAGTCATAACAAAGGGTATGTGCTGGTCATCATTGATCAATATTGGATTTAGAGGTCCAGGAACCATCATTAAATATTTCAAATATAGTTTTCTGAGTCAAATTAGAACCACTTGACAAGAAAAAACATTAGTAAAAATGTTATTAGAAATATCCAAAAAGTCAATCCACTATAGACATTCATTTATGCTACACACTTTCTTACTAATTTTGGTAGAGGACAATACAAATGAGAATAATTAAATATTGAGGAATTAATTAATAGATACATAAAAGGGTTTGAACTGTATATTTAGGCTTTATTTTTTTTATTTATTATTATTTTTTGGCAGTAGTTTTAGTGTTTGCTTTCTGCATCTATAGTTAGCAAAAAATAAAATAAAAAATACACCAAAGAGCGAAAAGCACCGACATGAAACCTGCAAAACATGCTAATAGTGACATGCTAAAATCTACCGAAATTAAACCAATTTTAGCATATCAGCATTTGGTTATTAAAAGACTGATATAAATTTAAATTCTATACAGAAAATGATGTGGGCGAATTTACAAATTCTTATTTTATTTTACATTTAAAAAAAAAAAGTAAAATAAATCTTCAATGTTTTTTAAAAAACATTTATTGTCACTGCTTGATTGTAAAGAATGATTTTATCTACTACACAATGTAATAAAGTGTACATTTGTTATATCGCCATGGCTCTTCTTGGAACTCTGGTTTAGAGACTATTGTTTGAATGCGGTGTGAAAATGGTGGTAGTTCGCTAGAACACGACAAAACACGCGATCGTTAAAATTCCTCAGTTTCTCAAACGTCACATCAGAGTAATGACTTTGCAGCGGCTGTGGGGGTTAAAACGTCTGCAAACAATCTGAACTGAGAGACTCGACTCTGAAGGTAGAGTCTAATTATAGACTGGGTGTAGGATTAAACGAATATTCATCACAGAATAGATTTATATTTAAAGCAAGATGAAAAAGGCAGGAAAAAAACAACCTCCAAGAGCTGAAAATACCCATAATAATACAATTAAAATCAGTCATTTAAAAAAAAAAATTAGTTCTCCTTTAATTTCAAATTTCCAGATTTATTTCACTGTGCCGTCAGATTTTCTATCCTGATTGGCCAAAAATTGTTGTTAAAGCTTTTACCTAAGCAATGTGGAGGTTTCTATAGTCAGTGGGGAAGTGAAAGGTTGAAGTTTTTAAGTTAGGGTAAGTTTGAAGTTGGCTTTTATTATCAGTTCAACTACATTTACAGCGTTTGGCAGACGTCCTTATATAGAGCGACTTACATTTATCTCTTTTATACAACTGAGCAATTCGGGGTTAAGAGCATTGCTCAACAGTCATGGCCTGGTGGAGCTGGGAATCAAACCCACAATCTTCAGGTTGGTAGTCCAACACCATAACCATGAGCCACCACCTTCCCTACACTATGACTATATGATGCAGACGCTTCAAACACAAAACTACACAAAACTACATTAAAATAAGAACACAAATATATATATATATATATATATAGATATCCTATTATATATATATATATATATATATATATAGATATATATATATATATATATATAATATATATATATATATATATATATATATATATATATATATATATATATATATATATATATATATATATATATATATGTGTTCTATATATATATATAGTTTAGGACTGCTGATTGGGAGGTTATGGGTTTAATTCCCATCATCACCTAGCTGCCATTGCTGCTGAGCAAGAGTCTTTAGACCAGTTAGATACCAATAGGAGGGAAGTGGTAGTGGTTAAGATGTTAGACTGCTAATAGGATCAGGGTTTGATTCTCAGCACCACCAAGCTGCCACTGACGGGGCCCTTGAGCAAGACCCTTACGCCTTAATTACTCTTGTATAATACAAAAGGGATAAATGAAAGTCGCTCTGGATAAGGACGTCTGGCAAATGTTCTCAATGTTCATGTCTACTCTTAAAAAATATATATATCTTCTATCTAAATGTTATTTAATTTTTAGAAAATTTTTGTTTTTTTGGTGGGATGCGAATAAAAAAGAATAATAGCATACAAAATAAAATGAAATAAAACCAAATTTAATTTATAAAATGTAAAGAAAAGTAAAATAAAATCCAACAAACAAATAAATACATTTACAGCAGAGCATCTTAAATTTATCTCTTTTATACAGCTGAGCAATTAGGGTTAGGGGACTTGCTCAGGGGCCCAACATTGGCAATTTGGTGGTGCTGGGAATCGAATCCAGATCTTCCAATTAGCAGTCCAACGCCTTAGCCATTGCGCTACCACTTTTCCCAAATTAAATAAATAAAGTCACAACTTGAACCCCTTTTAAAATTATGATTTAATTTTTTAAAAAGCAGTGAATCAAATGTGTGTATTCACTGAGTCGGTTCAGTGAAGCTTCTGGTGAATGAACCGCCCATGAACCGGTGTGGGTGTGTGAGTCCCGGCACGTATCACCGAGGAATCCCACCAGCAGATGGCGAGTGGGGGAGAAGAGCACGAGCCACTGGATAAATCACGGCTGCAAAACCGGAGCGTGGAATAAACACGGGGAGATTCGAGCGGAGGAACCGAGAGATCAACCCGACCGGAGCAACTCGGAATCTGTGCGTCATCCAGTGCTGGTAAAGACACCGACAACCTGGAAGGGTAAAAGATTTCATTCATAAAACTTTCTGGAATGTTCGGGATCGATGACATTTTGATGCATTAGTTTGTGTTGCGTTATTTCAGCATTACATTTTAACCACCGCAACATTGTTTAAATTAAAGTTTTGGCACAATTGAAGATTTATGCGTGACGATTAACGCAAAGATAAAAAAAATAAATAAATAATCTCACACACACGCACAATAATCGGAACAAATATTACGAACTGGTGCGTGATATTCCATCCTGCGCCGATGCCCCCACGTGCCTAGAATAATTTAAAAAGACCTTAAAACTCGTACTGCGCTTCTGCCCGCGTGCTTGCGCATGACTTTCAGCCGTTATTACACTTTTTTGCCAAATTTGTGCACTTTTCTCTTTACCCTCACACCCATCGCACCCTTGTACCCTTCACTCTTCCCGGTGAAAATTCGTTTCCTGGAGAAAAGACGGAACGGAATAGAAGAGGAGGAGTGAGTGATAGAGAGAGAGAGAGAGAGAGGGAGGGATGGAGAGAGAGAAAGGGAGGGATGGATGAACACGTGGCAGTCAGCTTCTGCTCTCCTCAGGTCTCCATGCCGAACCAGAGGATCGTCACGAACGCAATTCCAGGCTGGTGTGACGTCACACTCTTAGAAATAATGTTGGGTTATAGAAGCAACTTTCTGAGTTAAATATTTGTTAGACTGAGTGCAGAAAGCAACTTTTCCTTCTTTTGCATGCAGTTTGTGGAAGTTAAAAAAACTTTGGACAAAACGAATTAATCAGTTTATCCAGTTCATTAAGAAGTAAAA
Organism: Bagarius yarrelli; assembly: GCA_005784505.1. Classification (NCBI taxonomy): domain Eukaryota; kingdom Metazoa; phylum Chordata; class Actinopteri; order Siluriformes; family Sisoridae; genus Bagarius; species Bagarius yarrelli. The sequence continues at coordinate 739,359 of VCAZ01000105.1, forward strand.
AAATATTAAAAAATAATAATATAATATATAGAAAAATATAGTATATATATACCATACCATATACCATAACCGTATATAAATAACTATATAAATAACCATAAAACCGTAAGTAAATAAACTATATCATAACCATATATAAATAAAAATATACCATATATAAATAACCATACCATAACTATTAATAACTTACCATAACGTATATAAATAACTATACCATAACCATATATAAATAACTATACTATACATAACCATATATAAATAACTATACCATAAATCCGTATATAAAATACTAACTAATTAACCCATAACTATAAATAACTATACCATACCGTATATAAATATAACTAAATACCATAACTGTATATAACTAACCTATATCCTATAATACTGGATATAAATAACTATACCATAACCATAACTGTATATAAATAAACTATACTATACATAACCATATATAACCATAACTATACCATAACCGTATATAAATAACTATACCATAACCATATATAAATAACTATACCATAACCATATATACTAACTATACCATAACCGTATATAAATAACCATACCATATACCATATATAAATAATAACCTATACTATACATAACTGTATATAAATAACTATAACCATAACCATATATATAACTAACCATAACTATACCATAACTATATGTATATAAATAACTATACCATAACCATATATAAAATAACTATACCAACCTATACCATATAAATACCATAATAACCGTAAACTGTATATAAATAACCATATATACCATAACCATATATAACTATAACTATAAATAACTAACCATAACCTATACTATACCATAATATAAATACTATACCATATAATAGACTAAACTATATAAACATAACTATATAGATAACATAACCTATATAAATATAAATAACTATATACACATAACCATATATATATACCTAACCATAACTGTACCATAACCATATAACTACCATAAACTATATAAATAACTATACCATAAATATAATAACTATATATAAATAACTATACCCATAACCTATATAAAATAACTATACCATAACCGATATAAATAACTACCATAACCATATAATATACGGTAACCATAATGTATATAAATAACTATACCATAACCGTATATATAATAACTATACCATAACCATATATAAATAACCATATACATACCATAACCATAAAATATAATAACTATAAATAACTATATCATAAAACCGTATATAAATAACTATACCATATAATAAATAACTATACCTGTATATAATAACTATTACCATAAACTGTATATAAAACTAACCATATACCCATAAACCATAAATATAAAATAACTATAAACATAATATACCGTATATAAATATATAAATAACTATACCATAACCATATATATAATAACTATACCCATAACTGTATATAAATAACTATACCATAAACATATATAAATACCATATAAATAATCTATATAATAACCGTCTATAAATAACATATACCATAACCTGTATAAATAACTTATACCCCATAACTGTATAAATAACTATACCATAACCGTATATAAATAACCGTATACCATAACCATATATAAATAACTTATATCCATAACTGTATATAAAAAACTAACTATACCATAACTATAATAACTGTAAATAACTTACCATAAAACTGTATAGAAATAACTATACCATAACGTATATATATAAACTATACATAATAACTATACATATATAAATACTAATATAACCATAACCGTATATAAAATAACTATACCATAACCATAGTATAAATAACTATACCATAACTGTATATAAAGATAGAATAATACAGAACTATACCTACATAACCGGTATATAAATAATACTATATATAAAATAACCATAGTAACTATACATAATAATAACTATACCATAACGTATATAATAACTATACCATAACCATATATAAATAACTATATAATAACTGTATATAAATAAACTATACCATACCGTATATAAATAACTATACCATAACATATACCAAAAAACTTACCATAACCGTATATAAATAACTATACCATAACCATATAAATAACTATACCATAACCGTATATAAATAACTTATACCATAACCGTATATATAAAACTATATCAAACTGTATATAAATAACTATACCATAACCGTATATAAATAACTATACCATAACTGTATATAAATAACTATACCATAACTGTATATAAATAACTATACCATAACTGTATATAAATAATATCATAACCTAGAATAACTATACCATAACCGTATATGAATAACTATACCTAAACCATATATAAAATCAACTATACCATAACTGTATATAAATAACTATACCATAACTGTATATAAATAACTATACCATAACCGTAAATAAATAACTATACCATAACCGTATATAAATAACTATACCATAACCGTATATAAAATAAAACTATACATAACCGTATATAAATAACTATACCATAACCGTATATGAATAACTATACCATAACCATAAGCAGTTTAGTGAGAAGGTAACGACAGTTGGTGCGATTATTCACAAATAGAAGAAACACTAAATAACTGTCAATGTCCCTCAGTCTGGAACTTCATCCAAGATCTTAAAATTTTGGGTTGTGGATGTGTTTTCCAGCATGACAATAACCCAAAACACACAACCAAAACAACGAAAAAGTAGCTAAAGAGGAAGCACATTAAGGTCCTGTGGTGTCCTAGTCAAGTCTGCAAATCTTAAAATCTGTGGAAAGAGAGTTGTCAAACTTCAGCCTCGAAACCTTAATGCCTTGGAGAGGATCTGCAAAGAGGAGTTGGACAAAATCCCTCCTGAGATGTTATTAAACCTGGTGGCCAACTACAAGAAACATCTGATCCCTGTGATTAATGTGAATTAAAGGGTTTTACCACCAAGTACTAAGTCTTGTTTTGGAAAAGGGTTAAAGTACTTATTTCAGTTATTAAAATACAATTCATCAAATTAATTTATGCTTTTTTATATAAATTCGAACACCGATTTTCTCCTGCTGTCAATCACTGAGAAAGGGGTGTGGCTTATTTCTACTGTTTGAGCGTTTCAAAATCAAATAAACGTAAGAAGTTGAAGCTAATTCGAGCCTTATTTGTGTAACACAGCTGCTGAACAGATTTGTTGTGACCTCTCTGTCACCCTGTGTGTGTGTGTGTGTGTGTGTGTTTAACACAGAAGCATTCCTTCACTATCCTCCTCCACGTGGATTCTTATACAACACTGAAAGTGTTTGACTCGCACACACACACACACACACACACACACACACACACACATCTGTCTAGTTTCAGTTCTTGGCAGTTCATCTAGTACAAACATGTAGTTACAAACACAGAATTATGTGTTTTTTTTCTAGACTTTTTATATAGTGTGTGTGTGGGTGTGTGTGTGTGTGTGTGTGTGTGGGTGTGGTGTAAATTAATTAACATAAACATAAGTGTTTTTGACACTTGTGCTTATTATGTGGAACTGAAATCCAAACTGTTGCATTTTTTCCCAGCTGTTTATTGATTGATTTGTGGTTATTGATGTTTTTGGGTTCAGGCACACGGAGGTGACGGTGGAGAAAGAACTGCTGAATGAAATGCATTAAACTGAAAATAATCTAACATGACAATTACCACAAAAACAGTATTACACAAACATGTCATATAAATCCTGTATGACTGCTATATAACTGCTGTATGAGTGTTGTGTTAGTGCTATAAATGTACATGTAAATGTTGTAAATGCTACATAAGTCCTGTGTGAATGCTGTTTGTGTCCTGTGTGAATGCTGTAGGAGTCCTGTGTAAATGCTGTATGACTGCCATATGAATGCTGTATGAGTCCTGGGTGAATGCTGTATGAGTCCTGCGTAAATGCTGTATGAGTCCTGTGTGAATGCTGTAGCAGTTCTCTGTGAATGCTGTATAAATGCTGTATGATTCCTGTGTGAATGCTGTAGGAGTCCTGTGTGAATGCTGTATGACTGCTATATGAATGCTGTATAATTCCTGTGAATGCTGTAGGAGTCCTGTGTGAATGCTGTATGACTGCTATATGAATGCTGTATAATTCCTGTGAATGCTGTAGGAGTCCTGTGTGAATGCTGTAGCAGTTCTCTGTGAATGATGTATAAATGCTGTATGATTCCTGTGTGAATGCTGTAGGAGTCCTGTGTGAATGCGGATGATGCTGTATAATTCCTGTGAATGCTGTAGGAGTCCTGTGTGAATGCTGTAGGAGTCCTGTGTGAATGCTGTATAATTCCTGTGAATGCTGTAGGAGTCCTGTGTGAACGCTGCAGGAGTCCTGTGCGAATACTGTATGAGTCCTATGTGAATGCTGTATGACTCATGTATGAATGTTGTATAAGTCCTGCATGAATGTTGTATGAGTCCTGTGTGAATGCTGTAGGAGTTCCTGTGTTAATGCTGTATAACTGCTATATGAGTGCTCTATAAATGTTTTGTGAGTGCTTTATGACTGCTGTGTGACTGCTTTATGCCTCTTTTATAGCTTCTCTATGACAGTCTGTGAACATAAAAATCTGTTCTTCTGTGATTTTTTTTTCTGGCTCCTACCGGAATCCGTTCAGCTTCACCGTAATTATGTGTGTTGTGTTTTACAGTAGATTCTATTCACCAATCAAAACTCAGTGTTCTCAGAATCCGAGATTTATTCAAATACTACAGTTGTATCAAATAATCCCTCTCTCTCTCTCTCTCTCTCTCCCCCCACCCCCGCCCCCTCTTCTACCTCTTTTCCCCCCCAATCTCTCCCACTCTCTCTCCCCACTCTCTCTCAAATCTCTCTCTCTCTCTCTCTTATATCCCACTCTCTTCTTGTCTCTATTCTATATATCTCTCTCTCTCTCTCTCTCTCTCTCTCTCTCTCTCTCTCTCTCTCTCTTTTCCCACTCTCTCTCTCTCTCTCTCTCTGTCTCTCTCTCTCTCTATTTCTACTCTCTCTTTTTCGTTATCTCTACTTTCTCTTTCTCACTATCTCTCTCTATCTCTCTCTCTCTCCTCTCTCTCTCTCTCTCTCCCTTTTCCACTTCTCTCTCTCTTCTCTCTTCCTCTCTCTCTCTCTCTCTCTATCTCTCTCTTTCTCTTTCCAACTTTCTCTCTCTCTCTCTCTCTCTCTCTCTCTCTCTCTCTCTCTTCTTTCCCACTCTCTCTCTCTCTCTCTCTCTCTCTCTCTCTCTCTCTCTCTCTCTCTCTCTCTCTCTCTCAGGATGGCACTCTGTTGGTTAATGTTGAGTTTGCTTCTCCAGACTCTTCAGGCTCATAGTGATTTCTTCACCTCCATTGGTAAGATTTGTTTTTCAACTAAAATCAGAAATTAATAAAAAAACCATTAAAAAAAAACATTTTTTTCCTTCTAAATCACAACCTGATGATAAAAACTGAGGAATGATGAGATTTTTAATCTTCAGGTCAGATGACGGATCTGCTGTACACAGAGAAAGACCTGGTCACGTCTCTGAAGGATTACATCAAAGCCGAGGAGAATAAACTGGAGCAGGTTAAACAGTGAGTGCACACACACGCACACATCACACACACTGAAATTACACACATACACTGAAATTACACACACAGTGCAGATTTAATTGTACACATTAAAAGGCTTGACCAAACGCTCGGGAAAATACTAATCTCATTATTATAATGTGAATAATTTAACAAATATAATATGTGCTATATTATGTTTTTATTAAAAAAATTCCTTCAGCATGAAAGTCTATAAAAATGTCACAAAATCGTTAAAAAAATCATTAAAAATTTATTTTAAATTAAATAAAAAAATATTATTATTATTACACTCATGTCTTCATGTCTGATTCAAGATTGAAAAATTTCTTGGTAAATAGGATTTTCGAGGAATTCTAATAAAAAATAAAATAAAAAAGGAAAGTGGTGGCTTATAGTTAAGGTGTTGGACTACCAACCACCAGGCTACCACTGTTGGCCCCCTGAGCAAGGCCCTTAACCCCTAATTGCTGAAATAAGATAAATACTGTAAATGTAAATGTAAATGTTAACAGATAAAAAATTTACTGTCAATAAGGATATAAAGAATACAGCAGAGTTTAACAGCAGTGTTATTTATGTGTGTGTGTGTGTGTGTGTGTGTGTGTCAGATGGGCTGAGAAGTGGGATTCTCTGACATTAACGGCGATGGAGGACCCCGAGCGCTTCGTTGGTCACCCTGTTAACGCCTTCCAGCTGATGAAGAGGTTGAACTCAGAGTGGGCGGATGTGGAGAATCTGGTGCTGAAAGACACGTCCGACGGTCAGTGAGTCGAGTGCAAAACAATCCGTTTTACAAAGACAGACGAAAGACAGAGGAAAGACAGACAAAAGACAGAACAAAAGACAGGACCAAAAGACAGCAGCAGATAAACTGTAATCTCCTCTTCCTCCTCCCTTTTCTTCTTCTACTACTAATGGGTGTTTTAACCAAACCGTCTCTCTCCCTTTCACTGAGTGTGTGTGTGTGTGTGTGTGTGTGTGTGTGTGTAGGATTTATCTCTAACCTGACGGTTCAGAGGCAGTCCTTCCCCAATGATGAAGACCAGAAAGGAGCAGCAAAAGCTTTAATCCGGCTGCAGGACACGTACCAGCTCTCAGCCAACACCATCTCTGCTGGAGATCTGCCTGGTATGTGTGTGTGTGTGTGTGTGTTGTGTGGTGTGTATCTGTGTGTGCAGGTGTATAGTGTGCATGCACATGTGTATAGTGTGTGTTTGTATGATTGTGTAGTTGTGTGTATGTGTGTGTCTAAATTCGTGTGAGTGAGTGAAGTTCGTATGTGTATAGTGTGTGTAAACTTGTGTGTGTATGTGCAAGTGTATAATGTGCATGCACACTTGTGTGTGTGTGTGTGTGTGTATATGATGTAGTGTGTATGTATATAAATGTGTGCATATTATTGTGTTGTGTGTGTGTTTGTGTAAATTTGTACTAATATACGGGTACATGCAATTGCGTGTGTGTGTGCACCTTTTGCATGTGTATGTAATAATGCTTGTTTGAGTGAAAATGTGTGTGTGTGTGTGTGTGTGTGTGGTGTGTGGTTTGGTTCAGTATCATAATATTTACTATGGTGTCTGCTGTAGGTGTGGTGTATAAGAGTCGTATGACGGTGGAGGACTGTTTCGAGCTGGGGAAGGTGGCGTACGCGGAGGCGGATTACTATCACACCGAGCTGTGGATGGCTCAGGCGCTTAAACAGCTGGATGACGGAGAGGACTCGTCCGTGGACAAGGTGACCGTCATGGACTACCTCAGTTACGCCATCTACCAGCAGGGGGAGATGGACCGCGCGTTGGAGCTCACCAAGAAGATGCTCAAACTGGGTAAAGACTCCGAGAACGCTACAGAAACGTTCCCAAAACCAAAGTTTTATTCAGCATCTGGTCACATGACCGAATCTCTAAATCACTCAAATTATAGGCTGTGTCCTAAATGACATCCTATACTACCCAATGTGCACTCCAGGATCTAGTGTATCTTAAATAGAACACTATTCTACATCTACATTCTAAAGTCTTCAATGAAATGTGCTATTTTAAAAGTGCACACTTTATTTGATAAGTGCACAAAGAAACAAGTGAATTAGGACAGTTTAGGGAACGTCACCCCTCTGCGTCAAACGTCATTGCTACGTCTTCGTTGCTACACCCCTCAGACAAAACAAATGGCGGTGCTGGTAGCTGCTAAAAATGCTAATAATATGAATAAACTTTTACTTACACCAAACTTTCGTGTCATAGTACATTTTATCGCGCTCTTTCCAAATATCCGCCAAAACTGCTTTAATTTTCCGCCACACCACCAGATGTATTCTGGGTAAAATCCTTAAGCGAAGTCCACTTGAACCCGCACACAGGAAGTGTGACGAGACAGAGAAGCTGACCAGCGAATTGTTGTACCCTACACACCCTCACCCGTTGTTAGTGTGTCTCCGCTGACTGGGTGTATTGGGACAGGGCCTAGTATGTCCAAATTCATAGAATTTAAAATACAGTGTGTGAAAAGTTCCCAGAGGATGTACTACCTCTAAAGTACGCATACACTTTTTCCCATGAACCCATAGAAAAAAATTTCTATAATGTGCATTTCTGGCATTTGGCAGACGTCCTTAAGTCAATTAGTGATGCTAGGAATTGCACTCGTTTAACATTTTCCAACTTTAAATTTTGCGCTGGTGTGACATTGTGGACGCAGCGCTGGTAATCAGCAAAATGACGCCGTTAGCTTTAACGTTTACAGCAGGCTAAATTTTAAAAAATGTTCAAAATAAACCACACAAAACATTCATGAATCATACGTCCCGTCCATCGGAGACGTCAGCCATCTCGGAACTGGTAGCCCCGCCCTGTGGCATTTTCACGACTTGCACTATTTAAACTACACGACGAAGCTGTGATCATTTGGGACGCTGTCGAAATTCAGCTAAGGAACCGACTGCAAAATTAGGAACCTTCTTAAGAACATTAACTTTGTTAAAATGTTAAAACTCCTGACGGTTTTTCTGCACTGGGTTACCAGATCCCACACACCAGCGTGCCAACGGAAACCTGAGGTATTTCGAAGTCCAGCTGGAGAAGCAGAGAAAAGCAGAAGCCGCTGCGGAAAGTGAGAAAACAGAGAAGCGACAGGTGGATAAACGGGACGCGCAGATGACACGCTCCAAAGATCCGCTGCCCGAGAGGAAGAGATACGAACAGCTGTGCAGAGGCGAGGGCTTGAAAATGGTGAGGAGAAAATGGCACTCCCATGCATTTCAGTCATCGCTTCGATCGGTATCTGTGAATGTGTATATTTTCCAACTCCAGATCAAATCTAGCCGTAGTCTTAGACGCCACGTTTACTAGAAACTCTTGGGAAGTTTTAAAGTTGTCATTTGATTGGCTGGATTTTACAAGATTTTTCTTAGATTTCCAGATGTTTTTCGTCCTGCTGCTTTATGTTAGTATTAACTAATCGCTTATGAGGGTCAGATTTTCCAAAAAAAACATGCTCGAAAAAACATGATGAAAACCAAAATTTTATCATTTTTAAACTTTTTAAAACAAAAAGTTACTATAAAATCTCACACATTCACTTCTTTTAACTCTTTTTATCTGTATTTTATGTAGTTTTGATTGTTAGTGGTGATGAGACAGCTATGATGTATAGTTTAGAGACAGTGATGAGACCAGCTATGATGTATGGTTTAGAGACGGTGGTGAGACCAGCTCTGATGTATGGTTTAGAGACAGTGGTGAGACCAGCTATGATGTATGGTTAGAGACAGTGGTGAGACAGCAGCTATGATATGGGTTAGGGTAGACAGTGGTGAGAGACAGTGGGAGACAGCTATGATGTATGGTTTAGAGACAGTGGTGAGACAGCTATGATGTATGGTTTAGAGACAGTGGTGAGACCAGCTATGATGTATGGTTTAGAGACAGTGGTGAGACAGCTATGATGTATGGTTTAGAGACAGTGGTGAGACAGCGATGTATGTATGGTGGTTTAGAGACAGTGGTGAAAAAAGCTATGATGTATGGTTTAGAGACAGTGGTGAGACAAGCTATGATGTATGGTTTCGAGGGACAGTGGTGGAGAAACAGCTATGATGTATGGTTTAGAGACAGTGGTGAGACAGCTATGATGGTTATGGTTTAGAGAGACAGTGGTGAGACGCTATGATGTAGGGGTAGAGACAGTGATGGGACAGTATGAGGGATATGGTGTTAGAGGACAGTGGTGAGACAGCTATGATGTATGGGTTAGAGACAGTGATGGAGACAGCTATGATGTATGGGATTTACAGTGGGTGACAGTGGTGAGACAGCTCTGATGTATGGTTTAGAGACAGTTGAGACTGATGTGGTTTAGAGGACAGCTATGATGTATGGTTAGAGACAGTGGTGAGGACAGCTATGATGTTATGGGTTAGAGACGTGGTGAGACGCTATGATGTATGGTTTAGAGACAGGTGGTGAGACCAGCTATGATGTATGGTTTTAGAGGAGAGACAGTGGTGAGACAGCTATGATGTATGGTTGTTAGAGACAGTGGTGAGACCAGCTGAGACCAGCTATGATGTATGGTTTAGAGACAGTGGTGAGTGGTGAGACAGCTATGATGTATGGGTTAGAGACAGTGCTGAGACAGCTATGATGTATGGTTTACAGACAGTGGTGAGACAGCTATGATGGATGGTTAGAGACAGTGGTGAGACCAGCTATGGTGTATGGTTTAGAGACAGTGGTGAGACAGCTATGATGGATGTTAGAGCAGTGTATGGTTTAGAGACAGTGGTGAGACCAGCTATGATGTATGGTTTAGGACGGTAGGTGTGAGACCAGCTATGATGATGTGGTTTTAGGACGGTGGTGAGAACCAGCTCTGATGTATGGTTAAGAGACGGTGGTGAGACAGCTCTGAGATGTTATGGTTTGATGTAGAGACAGTGGTGAGACAGCTATGATGTATGGTTTAGAGACAGTGATGAGACGGCTATGATGTATGTTTAGAGACGGTGGTGAGACCAGCTATGATGTATGGTTTAGAGACAGTGGTGAGACAGTATGAGGCTATGATGTATGGTTTAGAGACAGTGGTGAGACCAGCTCTGATGTATGGTTTAGAGACGGTGGTGAGACCAGCTATGATGTATGGTTGTTTAGAGGACGGTGGTGAGAACAGCTATGATGTATGGTTTAGAGACAGTGGTGAGACAGCTATGATGTATGGTTAGAGACCGGTGGGAGACAGCTCTGATGTATGGTTAGAGACGGTGGTGAGACCAGCTATGATGTATGGTTTTAGAGACAGTGGTGAAAAGCAGCTATGATGTATGGTTTAGAGACAGTGGTTGAGACAGCTATGATGTATGGTTTAGAGAGAGACGGTGGTGAGACCCAGCTATGATGTAGGTTTAGAGACAGTGGTGAGAGCAGCTATGATGTATGGTTTAGAGACAGTGGTGAGACAGCTATGATGTATGGTTTAGAGACAGTGGTGAGACCAGCTATGATGTATGGTTTAGAGACAGTGGTGAGACCAGCTATGATGTATGGTTTAGAGACGGTGGTGATGAGACCAGCTCTGATGTATGGTTTTAGAGGACAGTGGCGCTGAGGAAGAAGAAGGCCGAGAAACAGGTGACAGAGCTGGAGGTGGCAGAGCTGAACCATCATTGGGCCCCTGAGTTAACCCCTAATTGCTCAGTTGTATAAAAGAGATGAATGTAAGTTGTTTTGATAGGGGCGTCTGCTAAATGCTGTAAATGTTAGTGTTTTTTCTGGATTCAGGATTTTCCCTTTATTTAATCCGATCAAAAGTAACTAATAACTCACAGCTGGAGGAATCTCATCATTCCAGACTTTATTACTCCCTTAATCACTTTAATAATTTAATAATTACTGATATTTAAGTCATTGTTGGTGATAATAAAAGTAATAATATAGAAAGACGTGGATAAAAAGAAAAGAGAACAAAAAAAAAAGAATAGGTGGGTGGATGGATGGATGGATGGATGGATAAATATATAGAGAGATAGATGGATGGAGAAATGGATAGTGAAATGGAGTGGATAGAAGAATAGGTGGAAGGATAAGAAAACAGACAAAAGAGATAGATGGATGGAGAATTGGATAGTAAAATGGATGGATGGATAAATAGATGGATGAATAGAAAGACAGACAGAGAGAGGGATGGATAGATGAATGGATGGAGAATTGGATAGATAGATAAACAGAGAGCTGGATAGATGGAAGAATGGATAAATAGATAAATAGTTCTCTACGCCCTCTAATGGTTGGTTGGAAGACAATAAAGGGTTAAATGAATGTTTTATTCGTTTGCCTGCTGCTTTGTTTTATAGGGACTTTACATAATATCTTTACTTAATATCTGGATTTTAAAGCCTTAAAATCGAATTCTACTACATTCTATTTTAATCAAACGATGTTTATTTTCTAATTCAATAATTCAAAACTCTTATTTTGTTCTTTCTGTTTTGCGTCAGAATCCTCGTAGGCAAAGTCGTCTGTTCTGCCGCTACCACGACAACAAGCGCAATCCTCGTCTGCTATTGGCTCCCGTCAAGCAGGAGGACGAATGGGACCGCCCCCACATCGTTCGCTACCACAACATCATCTCTGAATATGAGATGAGAAAGATCAAAGAGCTCGCCAAACCCAGGGTGAGTTCCGCTCTCTGTCGCTGCTCTGTGATTGGTTGCCGGCTGTCATGTGACATTTTGTCTTTAACACTGCTATAAGTAGTGTTTTAAGTGCTAGTTAAAACGGTGTTTCCACTTGGTTTGGGTTGAAATAAGGTGTGTGTGTGTGTGTGTGTGTGTGTGTGTGTGTGTGTGTGTGTGTGTAAGAGACTGCTATGTTTATTAAAAATGGGTGGGTTGATGGATCGATAGATAGATAAATGAATGGGTGGATGGAGAGATGGATAAATAGACAGAAAGGGTGATGGATGGATGGATAGACAGGTGGATAGATGGACAGATAGATAGAAGGATGGATAGATGGACGAATGGGACAGACAGATCAATAAATGGATGGATAGATGGACGAATAGATGAATGGACAGACAGATGGATGGACAGATAGATAGAAGGATGGAGAGATGGATGAATGGACAGACAGATCAATAAATGGATGGATAGATGGATGAATAGATGAATGGACAGACAGATTGATGGGTGGATGGAAAGATGGACAGATGAATGGATGGATGGATATACAGACAGACAGATGGATGGATGGATAGACTTATGAATGAATAAACAGATAAATTGATAGATAGACTGAGTTGTTTTTGGTAATACATGTTAAGTGTTAGCGATGATGACATCATGATGAAACGTAGCTTGGCGTTTAACCCCATTTTTGGCCCCGTAGCTCCGGAGGGCCACTATCTCGAACCCTGTCACGGGTGTGCTCGAGACCGCCTCCTACAGGATCAGCAAGAGGTAACTTCTGGTGGAGGGGGCGGCACACAGAACCCCACAGCAGGAACACGTGAACTAAAACGGGCAAATGCTGAGTGGGTTTTTCATTTATCAGAGAACAGAAGAGGTTTTGGAACCAGTATGGCTGCCCGTGATCATGTGATCCTGCTGAGGAGGTCTGGTGTCTGTTCAGTCGACGAAAAACTCAAAATGTCGCCGCTTTTTTTCCTGCCGTAGTCTTTGGTATGACTGCCATCCAACAGGGAATAAATGACCTTTCCCAAAGGCATTATGGGAAATTCCAAATTAGGACAAACCTCGATAATGGACGAGTAAAATTATTATTTATAATATTAAATTTTTTTGGAATGAACTTTATCCCTGTTTTGTTGCTAGTCATTATTTAGCATCACTGACCTTCTGCTTCTGTCTTTCTTTTCTCTTCTCTCCTTTCCTCCTCCTTACATCTCTCCTTCCTGTCCTCCACTCCCTCTTTCCCTTTCTGTGTTTTCTGTTCTGTCTTTTTTATCCGTCCGGTCTTGGGATTAGCTAAAGCGTGCTACAGTGCATGACCCCGCTACAGGAAAACTCACCACGGCTCAGTACAGAGTCTCCAAAAGGTAAACACCACAATTCAATTCAAACTTTATTTAAACACAGAGAAGATCGAGAGACAAAGAGAGAGAGAGGGAGCATAAAGTTGGTGATGGAGAGGAGGAAGAGAGAGGGGGACAGATAGTGCGAGACAGAGAAATCGATAGGCAGATAAGGACAACACACAGACAGAGAGACAGATAAAGACAGACGGACAAAACGGCCAACCAAATGATAGACAGAGAGAGAGAGAGACCAAATGATAGAAAGACAGAGAAACAGAACAAATGGTAGACAGAGAGAGACAGACAAAATGATAGACAGAGATAGAGACAGGCCAAATGATAGACATGAAGAGCTAGAGACAGAGAGATAGACAGACCAAATTATAAACAGAGAGAGACACACACAGACAAAAATTTATAAACAGATTAAATGGTGGACAAAGAGACAGACCAAATGATAGACAGTGAGAGAGACAGACCAAATGATAGAGAGAGAGAGAGACAGACCAAATGATAGAGAAAGAGAGAGAGAGAGAGAGAGAGAGAGAGAGAGAGAAAGGAAGGGGGAAAAGGAACAGAGGAAAGAGAAGGGGGGGAACAGAGAAAAGAAAGCAAATAATAAAACAGAGAAAGACACACACAGACAAATTTATAAACAGATTAAATGGTGGACAAAGAGACAGACCAAATGATAGACAGTGAGAGAGACAGACCAAATGATAGAGAGAGAGAGAGACAGACCAAATGATAGAGAAAGAGAGAGAGGAGAGAGAGAGAGAGAGAGAGGAACAGAGACAGAAAGCACATAATAAACAGAGAGGGACAGACCAAATGATAAAAACTGAGAAAAACAGAACGAATGATAGAAAGAAAGAGACATAGACAGAACAAATTATAGCAGCAGCCAACACTTTAACTACCGAGCTACCACTTCCCACGTTAGGCAGACACACAGAGAGACTGACAATTAAATAGACGAAAACAAAAAGTGAATCAAAAAAGCACAAAAAGAGACAAACAGGCAAACAAACAGAAAGAAAAGACAGCTGGAGAAAAAGACAGGAAGAGACAGACAAAAAAAACTAAAAACTAACAGTCTTACACACACACACACACACTGACCACATATGGTTTTTATCATCACATTTCGTTATCTACAAATTTGAACCTTGCTTATTCCAGAGAGACAGTAAAACATGTGGTATGCAACATCCACACACACACACACACACACACACACACACACACTCGTACACAAGCCACTTAAGTCAAATCACTTAAACACCCTTTAATAAAGTTATACATAGAAGGACCGATTCATTCTGCCACACTGAAGTGGTTTAACTATTCCTGGTCATTACGTGTGTGTGTGTGTGTGTGTGTGTTGTTGGGTGGAGCCCACTTTGGATTCATGTGTAGAGTTTTTGTAAGGACTACGTGAGCTAAAGCACGCCTGAAAAAAAAGACTGAAAAAAAATTCAGGGGATTCAACCTGGAGTGAGAGAAAGAAAGGGGGGGGGGGGGTTAAAGTGGAAATAAAAACAGAAAGAAAGAGCAAGCTCTGGACGGGCAGGTTAAAAGATTGAGAGACATAGAGAGATAGAAAAAAGGAATGTAAGGATGGAACGAAAGTCTTAAAAAGAGAGGGATGAAGTCAAAGATGAGCCAGCGACAGATCGAGAAAAAGAAAGAGGACATGGGTGAAAAAGAAAAAAGAAAAAGTGCTAGAGACAGACAGAGAGATGTTAAAGGGTTAATGAAAAAAGCCTAAAAGAAGAGTGATAAGTTGTGGAGAAAAAAAATAGAAAGAGAAAATACAGAGGGACAGAAAAGTGGGAATGAAAGAGAAAGACAGCAAGTAGACAGAAGGAAAAAGAGAGAGAGAGAGACAAAGAAAGAGAGAGGAGGGGGTGGATGGATAGGTAAGTAGGTACGCAGATAGATAGATAGATAGATAGATAGATAGATAGATAGATAGATAGATAGATAGATAGACAGATAGATGATAACAGATAGATAGATAGATAGATAGATAGATAGATAGATAGATAGATAGATAGAGAGATAGATAGATCATAGATAGATAGATAGGAAGGAAGAGACAGACATGCTGGCTTCTCGTTGGCCGTCACTGATAACAGCACAAAGAAGATTATCCAATCATAACACAGCTTTTTTGGCCTCACTGTGGCTGGGATTCAGGCAGCATGAACACACACACACACACACACACACACACACAACGATAGCTCAGTCTCTGACAGGAAGTAAATACCTCAGAAAGTGATTAGAACTGATTGCTATTGTATTTAGCATCCACTAGCAAACATATAAAACTAATTTCTGACTCAGTTTTTTCTTCTTTTTCCTATTCTGTATCCTTCCTTCCGTTGAGCTCTTTATTCTCATCCCTCCTTACCTCACAAAGTGCATCAGACTTTCACACAGTTTTGTTGTTTTCCTGATTTTGTTTGTCTAATTAACCTGATAAATAAATGTATAATTAGCCAGTTAGCGCTATAGCTACCGCTATAATATGTTTGATAGCTAGCTTGTATCTTTAAGCTCACCCGCCTTTTAACCATCAGCTAGCATGTATAAACATTTACAGTGCTTTTAAGTGATACTAGCTAGTTACTGTTAAACTAAACAGTCTCGGTTAACTAGCTTTTTACTTTAAAACCAGTCGTTATTTTTAAACCATACAGTTTTTGTTAATTATGTTTTTACTTTAAAATTATACATTGTTTGTTAACTAGCTAGTTACTTCAGACTATACATTTTTTTCTTGGCCATTTTAAAGCCATACAGTCTTTATTGATTAGCTATTTATTTTAAAACCATACAGTTTTGTTAGCTAACTTTTACAGTGTTGGACGACCAACCTGAAGATTGTGGGTTTGATTCCCAGCTCCACCAAGCCACCACTGTTGGGCCCCTTAACGAGGCCCCCAACCCCCAATTGCTCAGTTGTATAAAGAGATAAATGTAAATGTTTGTAAATTAGGTATTTGTAAAACCATAAGGAGTTTTAAGAGTGAATAGCAAATTTCTTTGCCCCATCACATGTTAGCTAGTTTAACCCTAACCCTAAACCTAAAAATAAAATTCCCCAGCGTTTGTTTTGGGATAAAACAACAGATATCTGATCTGATCTGATCTGATCTGTTCAGGCAAACAAAAGTTAAGTAAAGAAAGTCTGATGCATGCTAGGTGCTAATACGCTAATACTGTATGTCTAACAAAGAATGCAGTGGAAACGGTGTGTGTTGGTGATGTGTCACTGTGTGTGTGTGTGTGTGTGTGTGTATGTGTGTGTGCATATATACGACTTTGCTGTAGTAATTCAGTCTGATTTGGTCTCTCAGTGCCTGGTTATCGAGTTACGAGCACACGGTGATCGAGAGGATCAACCAGCGTATCGAGGACATCACAGGTCTGGACATGCTCACTGCCGAGGAGCTACAGGTGAGCTGGGATTCCGTATGAACGGAACCCTGAGAGAAATGACTTGAAATACGATGTACGAATTATGTTTTAGCTACAGTCAGTAATTTATTATGAGATTTTACTACACATTACTGACGATTACAGCATTATAATTAATCACAACCGAGAGTTTCTTATGAAATGTTTCTTATGAAATGTTTAATTAGATTTAGAAGAATCTTTTCTATCTTTTTTATATTTTTTTGTCAAATCACATTATGGAAAATTATAAGTTATATAAAAACATTTATATTAAAAAGATTTTAGATGGTTTATAAACTATATAACTATAAAAAGATTTTACATATATATATATATATATATATAATATATATATATATATATATATATATATATATAGATATATATATATTTTTTTTTTTTTTTTTAATATAATTTCTTTTTGGTAAACTAGTGATGTGAAAGTAAACTAAATCAAATAATCATGTGTATAAAATTTATTAAATAAAAATTTTTTAATTTTTTTTTTTAATCACAAATAAAATTCTAGAAACACTTTTTTTTAAAATATTTATATATATATATATATATATATATATATATTATATATCTATATATATATATATATATATATATATATATTTTATAAAATATATATTGTTTTTAAAATTAATTTCATATTAGATTGTTATTTAGTTTTATTATTATAATGTTTTTTTCTAGATCAAAATAATTACTGTCGATTTTATGGATTTAAGTTAATTGCAATTAAAAAAAGTTACACTTAACGTTATATAATTAATAATAATAAATTCACTCATTTATTTTGTAAACTAAATACATACTAAATTAAATAAACTAATAAATCGAATTTCAATTTATTTTTATTAAAATCTTTCGCTAATTGGTGCTGAAAGTGTTTTCATTTTTGTTCCTCAGGTAGCAAACTACGGGGTGTCGGAGGACAATATGAGCCGCATTTCGATTTTGGCAGGGTGAGTTTATACATCTGAACAGACTAAAATGTATTTTTCTTTAATGTTTATAATATTATTATAGATTATTTATAGTTGTTGTTACCACCAAACTATTTATTGACACTAAGAATCAACCAAAAACGCAATAACACAAGAGGAAACCATTTCAAATTGTAATATAAATGACCTAAATTTG
The DNA here is from genome assembly GCA_005784505.1 of Bagarius yarrelli. Lineage (NCBI taxonomy): Eukaryota > Metazoa > Chordata > Actinopteri > Siluriformes > Sisoridae > Bagarius > Bagarius yarrelli. Next base: position 757,580 of record VCAZ01000105.1, read on the forward strand.
TCTCTGTGTGTGTGTGTGTGTGTGTGTGTGTGTGTGCGCATGTGTTCAGAAAGACGAGCCGGATGCATTTAAAGAGCTTGGCACTGGGAACCGAATTGCAACCTGGCTGTTTTATGTAAGTCATCATCGCCCCCATTTTTATCACTCCTCTTTTTAGCTGCCTATCTCTTTGTTCATTACACACACACACAAACACACAGACACACACACACCCACACACACACTCGTACGCACTTACAGATATAAGGTTACATACCAGCTTTCCATTTTGATATGAGTTTATTATCTTGGTAAGGTCTTTACTGAGGTGTTATTTCTTTGGAGAGAAGGAGCTTTTTGAAAACATTAAATAAACATTAAGACAACATTTGTGTATTTACAAACAAAATTGTCTAAAAATATTGTACCATTTGAAAAACATTCGAAAATAACTACACAAAACAAAAACTTTTTTTGTCTTATTTTAGCCTCCACTCAATAAATCCATAATCCAATTAATAGCCTCAATTAATCTATCCAATAAATCCATCAATCAATTAATCATCAATTAATCAGTCTGTCTGTCTATCTTTCCATTCATTCGACTGTCTATCTGTCTATCCACTACCCCATCTAGTCAGACAACCGTGCATCCATCCATCATTTCATTTGTTGATTCATCTGTGCATTCCTCTATTCATCCTGGCAACTCTTTATTTATCTGTCCATCCATCCAGCTATCCAAGTTCATCATTTATCCATTCTCTGCATTTTATCTTTTTCCATTTATCTCTCTGCAATACTCTGTTTAACAACCTTTCATTCATCTATAAATAGATACAAAGAAACTTCTGTCTATCCAAACACACGTCCATGTATCCATCCACACACTTGTTTATCTGTCATTCCAGCTACTTATTCATTTACCCATTCAAAAATACTTATCTACCTATCCCAAATATTTCATATCAATGTAATGCCCCCCACATTCTCCACTTTAATATATAATTTTTTAACTTTGTTGATTTCTGTTCTGCAGATGAGTGATGTGGCAGCAGGGGGCGCTACAGTTTTCCCAGATGTTGGAGCTGCAGTTTGGCCCAAAAAGGCAAGACTCATCTTTCACACTCTATACTGATTTAACTTATACTAATACAAGTCATTAAGGGTGTTAATGTGTGTGTGTGTGTGTGTGTGTGTTCTAGGGAACAGCAGTATTCTGGTATAACCTTTTCCCCAATGGAGAGGGAGATTATAGCACAAGGCACGCAGCCTGTCCTGTTCTGGTGGGCAGCAAGTGGGGTACGTGTGACCTTCAGACATGTAACATTCCTATTTAAATACAGTGGATTATACAGTATATGTGAGTTCCTAAGGAGAAAATTTGTGTGTTGCGATACAAATTCTCCTGTAATAAATAATGTAAATGCTGACATCCCGTTCCAGCCGCTCAAAAATATGACCATTATTATCGATTTCCAACCCTAGAATTATATTTCTGCATATAAAAACATTTAGAAAAGACATGAAAAAGAAATACAATATAAAAAAGACAGAACGGTGCCACCAATCGGTCAATAAAAAAAAATTACTTACTGCTGTAATCATCGGTTCTGCATATCGCTCACATCTACATGTTTATAATCGGGATCGTTATCAGTATTATAGTATCAATATCAGTCTTAACATTGCTATTTTTGCCTCCTGTAGTACAGCCCCCTGGACCCCACTAGTCTAAAGCTTCCAGATTATTCCGTTCCTTTCCTGACAATGTTTTTTAAAATCTTTTTTCTCTCATTGCAGTGTCGAATAAATGGATCCACGAGCGAGGGCAGGAGTTTAGACGACCCTGCAGCCTCAGTGAGACAGAATGACAAACAGAGAACCCTTCCTCCTTTTTCTCCTCCTCTTCCTCCTCCTCTCGTCCATCCTTGACATTCTCGTTACACTGACAAGCTTCTGTCTAATTCACTCTTTAGCTTTGGAGCAGTCTGTGTTTCAGATGGAGCCCCGTGGTCATCAAACACACACACACACACACACACACACACAGACAGACAAATGTCCGGCTGTACATGACAGATTTAACCGATTTAACCAGTCGGACGTTTAACCACTGAAGCAGCCCAACACTCCAAACTTTAATAAAAGAAAAGGAAAGCAAGCTTTATGAAAAAGTTCAGCTCGGACCACCTGAGTCGCTTTAAAGACAGAAATAAATCCGGGTTTGAGGTTTCAGCCAGACATACTTACACAACCCAAATTCCTGAAGTGAATTTTTTGTTGTTACTGGTTTTTAGTTTTATTTATCTGAAAAGGTCAAAACCTTCATGTGTGTTTTTGTCTTGTTTTCTATGGAAATAAAAAAAAAATTATGTGCTTTTCAATGCCAGATTTTTTCCTTCATTGTTTGAAAGTGTGTAAGTGTGTAAGAGAGTATGAGTGTGTGAGACAGTGTGTGAGAGGGTCTGAGTGTGTAAGACAGAGTGTGAGACTGTGACAGTATGAGACTGAGAGTGTGTGAGAGGGTCTGAGTGTGTGAGACAGTGTGTGAGAGGGTCTAAGTGTGAGACTGGGTGTAAACCTTTGAGAGTGTGACACTGGCCTGACCTGTAAGAGTGTGAGACTGAGTGTGAGACTGAGACTGTGAGAGGGTCTGAGTGTGAGAGAGTGTGAGAGACTGTGCGCGAGAGTCTGAGTGTGTGAGACTGTGTGAGAGTCTGAGTGTGTGAGACTGTGTGTAAGGTGGTCTTAGTGTGAGACTAATTGTAAACCCGTAAGAGTGAGACAGAGTGTGAGACTGTGACAGTATGAGACTGAGAGTGTGTGAGAGGTTTTGAATGTGTGAGACAGTGTTTGAGAGGGTCTGAGTGTGAGACTTAGTGTAAACCCATGAGAGTGAGACTGAGTGGTGAGACTGTGACAGTATGAGACTGAGAATGTGTAAGAGAGTATGAGTGTGTGAGACAGTGTGTGAGAGGGTCTGAGTGTGAGACTGGGTGTAAACCTTTAAGAGTGTGACACTGTCCTGACCTGTAAGAGTGTGAGACTTAGTGTGAGACGTAAACCTGTGAGAGTGTGACACTGTGAGAGTAAAAGTGTGTGAGAGTGTCTGAGTGTGTAAAAGTGGTGTGTAGAATTGTGAGACAGTGTTTAAAGGTCTGACTGTGTGTGAGAGTGTGTGAGGCAGTGTGTTAGCGTTAAATGGTCTGCCACTGTTTTAGAGAATGTGCAAGTGTGTGTGGCAGGGTGTGTGAGATGGTATAAGAATTTTGCGTGTGAGTGTGTAACAGTGGGTTATGGTGTGTGTAAGTGTGTGACACAGTGGGCTATGGTTTTGTAAGACAGTGTGTGTGAGTGTGTGACACAGTGGGTTATGGTGTGTGAGACAATGTGTGTGTGAGTGTGTGACACAGTGGGTTATGGTGTGTGAGACAGAGTGTGTGTGAGTGTGTGACACAGTGGGTTATGGTGTGTGAGACAGCGTGTGTGAGTGTCTGACACAGTGGGTTATGGTGTGTGAGACAGTGTGTATATGACAATGGGTTATGGTGTGTGAGACAGTGTGTGTGTGACAATGGGTTATGGTGTGTGAGACAGTGTGTGTGTGACAATGGGTTATGGTGTGTGAGACAGTGTGTGTGTGTGACAATGGGTTATGGTGTGTGAGACACTGTGTGTGTGTGAGTGTGTGAGACAGTGTATGTGACAGTGGATTATGGTGTGTGAAAGAGTGTGTCAGTGTGTGATTGTGTGTATGTGAAAGTGGGTGATGGTGTGTGAGTTTAGTCGCCCTCTAGTGGGAGTTTTAAGGAACACAATTAAAATAATTGAATGTGCTTTTTTGTAGTTTCAGCTGAATAAAGTTTGAAGAAAGACATTTTCCCCAGTGTCCAGCACACGGTCTTCAGTTTAAACATTCAGAGACAGAAGCGTCCATTACTCATATTAACACACTAAAGGATTAATGCTCTTTTCAACAGCACGATTGGGTTTATTATCATAAACTAAAAGATAAAACATTTCTCACAATTCTGTGGTTTTGACTTTACTCCCAAAGTCCTACAACTTCCTTCTCATTATTTTAAAACTATTCTCAAAGTATTTTGATTTTAGTCTCGCAATTTTAATCTTAGATTTACGACGTTATTCTCGTCATTTCGACTTTATTTCCAGAGTATTACAAGTTTAATCACACAATTTCAACTTTATTCTCAGAGTTACGACTTTTCTCTTATTTTGACTCTATTATCGTAATTTCAACTTTATTCCCAAAGTATTCTAACTTTTACTGACTACTCTTTGTAACGTTGACTTTATTCTCAAAGTATTTTCACTTCAATCTCGTAATTTCGACTTTATTCTTAGAGTTACGGTGTTATTCTCGTAATTTCGACTTTATTCTTAGAGTTACGGTGTTATTCTCGTAATTTCGACTTTATTGCCAGAGTATTAAAACATTAATTACGCAAGTATACTTGTAATTTGACTCTATTATTGTAATTTCGACTATATTCTCAAAGTATTCCAACTTTCTGCTTGTAATTTTGACTTTATTCTCAAAGTATTTTGATTTTAGTCTCGTAATCTCGATTTTATTCGTACAGTTACGACGTTATTCTCGTAATTTCCACTTTATTTCCAGATGAATACTTTATTGTCGTAATTTCGACTTTATTCTTAGATTATTATAACTGAAAATGGCACCTAAGACTGCTACTTTTTCCTCTCCAAAAAAAGGTTTAGACACAGAGAGAGAGAGAGAGAGAGAGAGAGAGAGAGAGAGAGAGAGAGAGAGAGAGAGAGAGAGGGTAAGAGAGGGTGTAAGAGGATGAGAGAGGGAGATAGAGACAGATCACGTGACTTGTTGGTATTAATTGACAGCTGCCCGGTGCGCGCGTGGCCAGCCGGTCGGGAGGACAGCAGGAGAGAAAGAGAGAACGATACAAAGTGTTTAGAGACAATAAAGAGTTTAAAGAGCCGTAAGAGAGAAAGAAAGAGGAGTTTAGAGAGACAAAGCGCTGTGATTTGGACAGATAAGCGGAGACACGCGGTAGAGATGATGGAGATGGAGAACTCGGTTCTGTACAGTAACGGCTTCTATCAGGAGCAGGAGGACTACATGATGCAGGAGGAGGAGTGGGACAGGGACATGCTGCTGGACCCGGCCTGGGAAAAACAACAGCGCAAGGTCGGAGAGAGAGAGACACACACACACACACACACACACACACACACACACACACTCTGTACATAAGTTAACTAAAATTAGTTGTAAAATGTATAGAAACTAAAGTTTTGACATTTTCAGAACAGTTTTAGAATTTAAACGTATTTCTTACAATAAATAAATAAATAAACTAGCAAACAGATAAAAGTATAAAGAAATAAATACTTAAATAAACAAATAAATCAATCAAACAATTAATTAAAATCAACAAAAGAAGAAATATATGAATAAATAAAAATTAATTAATTAATTGATTGATTTGTAGATAGATAGATAGATAGATATAGATAGATAGATAGATAGATGATAGATAGATAGATAGATAGATAATAGATATAGATAGATAGATAGATAGATATATATCGATAGATAGATAGATAGATAAGATAGATAGATATTCTATATAGATAGATAGAATGATAGATAGATAGAAAATAGATAGATAGATAGATAGAAAGAAAGATAGATAGATAGATAGATAGATAGAAAGATAGATAGATAGATAGATAGAAAGAAGGATAGATAGAAAGAAAAATAGATAGATAGATAGATAGAAAGATAGAAAGATTATTAAATAAATGTTTTAGTGTCTTGTTTCCTGCCTGCGTCCCATTTAAAAATAAATGATTTTGGCCGAATTACATCACTCGACTTTTTTCCTGCAGCGAATCTCTTTGTCTGGATTCGACTTAAACCGGATTATAATATTGTGCGACTTTGTGGACTCACGTCACATCATCTCCACTCCATAATGTTAGAAAAACATCAAAAATGAGACCAATAAACACCACGAAACTGTAAATATTACACAGATTTTACTTCGCACTCGAGTGTTTTTAACTTTAATGTGTCATGTAAAGTTTTGTGTATTTTCTATATGTTTCATTTATTATAATTTTAACTACATTTAAAATGTATTTTTAATTAAATTTATTTTATTTTCAATAGTAATTTGAAGTAATTGAAATTAATTTCATTGTATTTTGTCTGTTACTGTAAATTACCCCCCCCACCCACACACACACACTCTGTTTCCCCCTGCCCATCTGATAAAACACAACACAAAGACACACACATGTGTGTTAAAAATGAAATGTGTCTCTTTTCTCCCCAAAGGTTCAGAGAGAAACCCCACGGCGGACACACTCTGTTGTGCAGGATGTGTGTTTGTGTAACCTTTTCGAAAGAATTTCACAGACTTACTTTGGAGAAATGTCTTAACTTAAACCTACAGATTAAAAAAAAATCTGGTCCGTTAAGCATCTGTAGCTGTAAAAGCTGGTCTGAAATGACTCTTGGGATTAAAATAAATGAATAAATAGAGAAGTTTTGCTAAAATCTCAGTCGGCTTACATCTTGTTAACACACTGCTTCGTAAAAGTGTGTTTAAAACAAGTGCACTATATTTTCACCTGTAATTCACACCTATAAACCTTTTAATCCCCTGGTTTTATCTTAGAAGAATAAAATGTTAGCTAGTTTTCTGTACGTTTTCCTCTTCGCGTCGTTGGTTTGTCTGCGTTTTTAGAGAACGCTGTTTTGTACAGTGAAAGAAACAACATAAAAATGACTAAACGACTGGACACGAGTGTGTGATGATTTAGTTGTAATGGATTTAGAACGCCACACTGTTCAATAGCTAACGCAAAGCTACTACTTTTCCAGAGTTTAATGCTAATTCGCCACTTGAGGTTGCTAAGTCTCTTTGATGTAAAACTAGCTAAAACTAGCTAAACACTTCTAGTTTTTTTTTTTTTTTAAATCTATGACTAACAGTATGACAGCACCCGAGTCTTTTTCCTAGATCGTCGGGATTAAAATAGATCTTTTGTGCGGAAAAACCACCCGAACTGGCATCACTGCTAACAATAGCAGCACCAGGAGAGCCTGAGGCGCTCGGTATGCGCTCGCTGTCAACAGATGGCTTCTGACACATGATGACGTGCTCAGGATTAGCAAGGATGCTGAGGCTAATTTTAACCTCCAGGACCAAAAGGCTGCAGGGGGTTTAATCCGATGTCCTTGGAGAGGAATTCCTTTGTTTTGAACAATAGCTGTGTGGTCAGTTGGGAAGGCTAAACTTGGGCGCTAACTAGGATGTCTGTTTATTTATGGCACACTTTTATCTGTTTTTATTTTACTGCTAAACTCTAGATTCTTATTGATGATTATATCCAAGATGATTATATCTATATATCATCGAGATTATATCTTTCCGGAGCAGCCGCTAAAGTTGCCGAGTGCGTCGCAATTTTGATTGTTACCGTTGCTATAGTAACAGCTACCGCAGGAAAATGTATGACTGAAGATTGTCATGTTATTCTTCCATTTTCATTCATTTATTTATCTTCTTTACCCGCTTATTCCCTAACTTGGGGTCATGAGGATCTGCTGGTGCTCATCCCAGCCAATTATGAAAGGGCAAAAGGCAGAAGGGGACACATTGGACAGGTTGCCACACACACTCAGACTCACTACTATGGCCAAGAATCACCAATCAATCTAACATACATGTTTTTGGACTGCGGGAGGAAACCGGAGAACCCGGAGTAAACCCACACAAGCACTGGGAGAACGTGCAAACTCCACACAGAAAGACCCCTGCAGGGGACTCGAACCCAGGCCTTCAACAGTGAGGCAACAGTGATAACCACCAAGTCACCGTGCTGCCCTCGCATCATTTTGAGCTTTTAAAAAAAAATAGAACATTGACCGATGTACAATGCTGTGCTGTAAAAAACCCCCAGTAAACCGGCCAATCAGAATCAAGTATTTTCCATTATCTACCACACGCCAATCCTTTGCAATTACATTATTCACTCTTTACCAAACTGTCTCTATGGATGAATAAAATTCTTTCCCATCCAGTTGGATTCTTTGGGTCATAGCCATCTTTCACGTCCCTCTCCTAGTCCCACGTCCCTACGCACTCTGATCCATACCACTCTTATCACACACACATGCACCGCCAACAGGCTAATTTTATCACCTTACCATGGCAGGAATTTGCGCTGGACTACACTATCAACGGTTTGATCATTGTGATGACTACACCGGCTCCAGTTCTGCTCTTAACAGCTTAAACCTGGGCTCAGTCCTGATGTTGGGGTGTTAGGAAGGCTCCGGTTCATCCCAAAGGTGTTTAGCGCAGTTGAATCAGAGACAGGAGTGTCCACACTTATCATGGTTGAATTCGATAAAAATGATTCATGTGAGTAAGTGTAAACACTGCCATAGAAACAAGCGAACCGAGACCCAATTTTGTTAGCGGTTTCGGACCGCTTTAGGAACTCTAACATGGTCCGATTAAAAAATAAAGGCAACATGATCCAAATGTACCTAATTGGACCAACAACAGGATGTGATGATAAAAGGTGTGACGCAAATACAATTCTGATCTTGATTTCAAAGGACAGAGTGTTCAAACATACCTACCTGGTCCTTCACGGGCTTTGTGCACAGTGGCTTTGAGCACAGGGGCTTTGAGCACAGGGGCTTTGTGCACAGGGGCTTTGTGCACAGGGGCTTTGTGCACATGGGGCTTTGTGCAATGGGGTTTTGTGCACATGGGGCTTTTGTGCACAGGGCTTGTGCACAGGGCTTTGAGCATAGGGGCTTTTGTGGTGCACAGGGGTTTTTGAGCACAGGGGCTTTGTGCAATGGGGTTTTGTGCACAGGGGCTTTGTGCACAGGGGCTTTGTGCACAGGGGCTTTGTGCACAGGGGCTTTGTGCACAGGGGCTTTGTGCACAGGGGCTTTGTGCACAGGGGCTTTGTGCACAGGGGCTTTGTGCACAGGGGCTTTGAGCACAGGGGCTTTGTGGGCACAGGGGCTTTGTGCACTGGGGCTTGTGCACTGGGGCTTTGAGGGCACAGGGGCTTTGTGGGGGCACTGGGGCTTTGTGCACTGGGGCTTTGTGCACTGGGGGCTTTGTGCACAGGGGGGCTTTGTGCACAGGGGCTTTGTGCAATGGGGCTTTGTGCACAGGGGCTTTGTGGGGCTTTGTGACTGGGGCTTTGTGCACAGGGGCTTTGTGCACAGGGGCTTTGTGCACTGGGGCTTTGTGCACAGGGGCTTTGTGCACAGGGGCTTTGTGCACAGGGGCTTTGTGCACAGGGGCTTTGTGCACAGGGGCTTTGTGCACAGGGGCTTTGTGCACAGGGGCTTTGTGCACTGGGGCTTGTGCACTGGGGCTTTTGGCAGGGGCTTTGACACAGGGGCTTTGAGCACAGGGGTTTTGTGCACAGGGGCTTTGTGCACTGGGGCTTTGAGCACTGGGGCTTTGAGCACAGGGGCTTAGAGCACAGGGGTTTTGTGCATAGGTGTTTTGTGCACAGGGGCTTTGTCATGCTGGAACAGTGTTTGAGGGTGTGTTCACATTTGTCATGGTTGGTTTAATGAAAAGGAGGTCTGAGATCTCAGTTAGTATGGTTCATTTAAGTAAGTGTAAACACTGCCAGAATTTCTCCTGTCCGTCTAAAACTTTGCCCTTTAAGAACAGGGGTGCACATACTTTTAAGCCATAAGTGTATTGAACATTTTTAACAAGATTTAAATTTATTGATTTAAGATTTACCATTTATGATATTTGGCGGACTCCCTTATCCAGAGCGACATATATTTATCCTAGTTTTTGTAGTAGTTGAGGTTTAAGGGCCTTGCTCAGGGGCCCAATTCGTTGATGCTGGCAATTGAATCCATTATCTTCTGAACAGCAGTCCAACACCTGAACCACGTATTATACGTATAACCTTATATGTATATCCCAATTTGTGTAAATATGGTAATACGCGGAGTTGTGTGTGTGTGTGTGTTGAGGACGATCTCCATTCATCCACCAGTTTTTCCACCGTCCCACCAGTCACACGGGTCAACCGCAGCCATCTGCTCTTCTGCAGTAGCAATAAATAGATTGTTTGTTTGAGCGTGTGTACGAGACTGCCATCCTGGAAAACTTAAATCCCGCTGTGGGAATAACAAATACAAACCCCATAAATACATCTGGGGTCAGAGGGGGGGTCAGAGGGGGGGTCAGAGGGGCGTCAGAGAGTCAGACTCGTTCCTGGAAATCCTGGAGAGGAAAAGTCGGAGATTGATTTACGACAGGAAAGGACGTCGGTGGCTGAACATTAATCTCAGACCCTAACACGACAGCCAATAGTGCTGCGATATTCAACCGCCCCAATGACCAATTCTCCATTCTGATTGGTCAGCAGGTGTCGATAGGATTTCTGTAACGAGTCTGTCTGTAAACCACATGGAGTCATATTACTGTTATTGTTTCCATGGAAACAGCTTAGTCAGGGATGATCTATGTGTATAAATGAGCAGATTTAGTTTTTATGTAAAAGGTGACGGTTATGTCCGGTGTATGGAAGGAGTTTCCAGCGTTAGCTTGTTGTTAGCGCCATTTCTTTGTTGGTAGCTTGGTGGTGCTGGGAATTAAATCCAACACCTTAACCACTGAGCTACAATTTATTATTATTTTTATTGTTAATATTTATGTATATGACCAATGTTTTATAAGGTCTAAAGGGTAAAGACTAATGGACGTGCCTAATTAAACCAGACATCTGTGTCTTCTATGACATTTAGGGGCCCCTAATTATCTAAACGTATACGCGGAGATAATTTTGGTTTTGGTAAAGTGAGCATGATATCTAGAACATTTGAACTTGTAAAATGATCAGCTTTATCTAAACATATTTACATCAACGTTCCACTCTTTATCTATCGCCTCGTTCCTACTAATTTTCCTTTCTCATGGCATTTAATAGTAATTTCTCTTCTTGCGTCATTATTATGGCTCTGGACCAACATGTGATTTTCTGTAAAGTCTATTTTGTAAAATGTTATGTAAATATAATGAAGTTGAATTGAATCGATCCCCCTTCCGGTAACCTCCAGTGCATGGGTACAGGAATAGTTATAATTATCTATCATTTCTTCTTTTTTTTTTTTCTCTCCATCAGCAGGATTCGTCCTTTTTTTTTTGTGACATTAACGAGAGTTTTTCTGCAGTGCCGCTGTTTCGTCAATCAACTTCAATAACGTCGACTTTAATCAGTTACACGCAGGCTGTGCAAACGTCCCGCATCACGTTAACATCATATTATAATGTCGGTGTTTTTTTAAAATTTTATTTAGTATTTTCGTATACTTGATTTATTAAAAAAAACAATCTCTTGGTGGCCCCCTGACGGCCATAAAGCCCTAAGGAGCTGCTTAGTTTGCTAATGCCCTGAGGTCAGTTTCATATTCTATTCCCTTCCATTTCAATTCAATCCTATTTCAATTGAATTAAATTAAATTCCATTCCATTCAATTGCAATTCATTTCCTTTACATTTCAATTTAATTCTGTTCCCTTCCAATTCAACTCAGTTGCATTCCATTCCATTTCATTTCATCCGTCCATCTTCTATACCTGCTTATTCCCTAATTCGGGTTCACGGGGATCTGCTGGAGTCTATCCCAGCCGTCTCTGAAAGGGCGAAAGACGGGAGGGGGACACCCTGGACAGGTCACCAGTCCATCACAGGGACAGACACACATTTACACTCACTCCTATGGGCAATTTAGAATCACCAATCAATCTATCATACATGTTTTTGGACTGTGGAAGGAAACCCACGGAGAGAACATGTAAACTCCACACAGAAAGACCTCTGTCAGAGAATCGAACCTGGGACCTTCTTGCCCCCAAGCCACCACTAAGCCACCTTGCTGCTCCTTCCATTTCAATTGAATGTAATTTCTTTATTCCTCTCCGTCTCAGTTAAATTCCATTTTATTTCAATTTTAATTCAATTTCATTTGAATTCGATTTCACTTCTAGTTAGATTCCATTCCCTTCAGTTTCAGTTCAGTCCCATTACATTTCAATTTCATTCTATTCCCTTCCAGTTTAATTCCATTCCATTTAAATTCATTTTAATTAAATTCAATTCGATTTCAATTCAGTTTATTATAACATTCACATAACATTTCGAAGTAAAAGATTCATTACTTATTTTTTTTCTTTGTAACATGAAAACGTGGGGGGGGGGGGGGGGGGGGCAAAATGAGACACTGGTGTAAAAACAACTGCTTATAACTGTAAACCCACTAAAAGTAAAACCTTAAACCAGAGAAACAACCGAAAAACCCTTAAGCAGTGTAATTGTCTGATGATGTGTGTGTGTGTGTGTGTGTGTGTGTGTGTCTATCAGACATTCACCGCGTGGTGTAACTCCCATCTGCGGAAGGCTGGCACGCAGATTGAGAACATTGAGGAGGACTTTAGGAATGGCCTAAAACTCATGCTGCTGCTCGAAGTCATCTCAGGTACTCACACACACACACACACAGGCACACACACACACACACATAAATATATGCGTGATATTATATATATATTTAGGTTTTTGCAGGTTGCGTTTATGTTACAGGTGAGCGGCTACCCAAACCCGACCGAGGAAAAATGCGATTTCACAAAATAGCCAACGTGAACAAAGCTCTGGATTTCATCACCAGCAAAGGAGTCAAGCTGGTCTCCATCGGTGCTGAAGGTGTGTCTCAGTCCATGCACTTTTACAGTAGCCGTGTCCCAAGAGATATCCAGGGTGTTTAACACTGCACACTCAGGGCAGTGCGGGTCCCTAAAAAGTCTTAAAATGTCTCAAATTCAGATTTAATTGGTTTTAATTATGTATAGCAAATTATGCGATTTAGGACGCACCCAGTGAGAATGTGTGTGTCAAGGTTTTCTCAGCGTGTACTGATGCTGTTGTTTGCAGAGATTGTCGACGGGAACGTGAAGATGACGCTCGGAATGATCTGGACCATCATCCTGAGATTCGCCATTCAGGACATCTCGGTTGAAGGTACGAAAAAAATTGGAATTGATCAATTTGTTTTCCTAAGTTTGTTTTATATGTAGATTTCGGAAGCCTTGCTAAAATATAGCACAACCTCTAAAAAAATGCTTTTCACTTAATCCAGAGCAGTCCTGATGCTGTCCATGAGATAAGCTCAATGAACTAGTGGTCATCAATAAGTTAAGGGTCCATCTCCTTTACAGAGGGTGGGTAAAAGAGGTTTGGGCAAAAACAGCCTCAAATGAAACTGGGGCATGATTTAAAATCAGAATATTGGGAATGTTAGAGTTTGTATTCTCATAAAGTCTGTGTCGTCTTCTTTTGGTCTAGATAAATAAATAATAATAATATTCAACTTCACTGTGTAAATGAAATGCAGTGTTTTTCGCATATCCCATCTTAGTAAGTTGGGGGTCAGAGCGCAGGGTCAGCTATGATACAGCGCCCCTGGAGCAGGAAGGGTTAAGGGTCTTGCTCAAGGACCCAACAGTGGTTGGCTTGCCGGTGGTGGCACTTAAACCCAGGTGTTTCTGGTCTTCAGATCAGCAACTCAGCACCTTAACCATTTGAGCCACCCTGCCCCTTATGTAGAGTCTTGTGCTACAGCGACACACTGGTTGAACGGCGCTATTGCAGGTCCTTACGTTAGGTCATGTGTGGCATCAAAAAAGGAAAAATATTTGTTAACAGGTTTTTGTTATCGTTGTTGTCTGTACTCCGCTCTGTTTGCTTATGAACACAGCTTAGGTCCTGGGATGTTTAGTTTCTGTACTCTTGTTTGAGGAATGTGAACGTGAAGTGATTGACGAGCAAAAGTGGTGTTATCGTGAAACTGGAGCAGTTTACATAGCAGCGGAAGGCAGGTCTGATGCCATGTGGCAAATATAACATGCATGTCACATTTAATAGTTTAAATATAGCTTAATGATAAAGTGATGCCGTTCCGTCAGTTATCGTTCATCTGGTTACACAAATAGCTAAAAAAAATTTGGGTCTGTTGGAGAAATGAATGCTAATAATAGTTACCAAAGCAGCCGTGCGCTGGACTTATCATGAATACTGACACACAAATATGCAAGTAGGACAAGCCAGGGTTCAGGTATGTACAGTGTCAAACGTCAAAGCCGGAATTACCAATTACGGCTGGGAACTATTTTACATATGGGAAAAGCTTTTATAACCATAAACGCTTGTTTTGCCGTTTACTTCCAGAAACGTCGGCTAAAGAAGGTCTGCTGTTGTGGTGTCAGAGGAAGACGGCACCCTACAGGAATGTTAACGTCCAGAACTTTCATGTCAGGTGAATGGCTTAGGTTTGAAACACCAAGCAGACTACCAGCGATTAAAATTTCATATTTACTATAGGCTTTGTTTGGGCTAATGCTAGCCGTGGTTTTATTTCACCGTTTTGACTTTTCAACCTGACCATAACGGCATTCTGCAGCTCAAGTGAACCAGAAATGTATTCCGTAACCTTTTTGACCTTTTTGACCTTTTGATCTGCGCGGTGAAGCTGGAAAGACGGCCTGGCGTTGTGCGCCCTCATCCACAGACACCGGCCCGACCTCATCGACTACGCCAAGCTCAACAAGGTGTCCCGCGTGACCCTGAGTTAACCCTTGACCCCTGACATTCACTTCATTTAACTTCACGGTCTCTGTTTGCGTCCCAAATGACAAATCACACATTTCCTACCCTTTAAAAAGACTAACCAGGTTTTTCTTAGATAACCTACTCATGGTTTGATGTAATGTAGCTAGAGCTAGCTAACAATAACTAGCCGAAGAAACGTTTCAATGTGTTGATATAGCAGTTTTAATGGTGATGTCGAATACTTAAAAAGAAAATTTTAGTTCGACAAGGTAGTCCAGTCAGTTCAGTCTGGGGTGAATGAGAACAAACACAACACACACACACAGCTGTTGTACTTGGCTTCAGGTAAAACTATGCTTAAAGTAATCCTCCGCTTTTTGTTCTAGTAAAGGGACGTCAGAAAGTCCCTGTGGATTTGCTTTAGCTGTTTACTGGCACACACACACACTCCGGTACCCCAGATATCCAAGCTGACTCATGGACCCAGGAGGGATCAGTGGTCCCTGCTTCGGAGTCCATCTGAGAATAGAAAAACTGGTTTGGGAGCCGAGACATGAACAGCTGAGAAATTCAGACATTGAGTGTCTAAATAAAAAAAGACAAAAGTAAATACACCCTGAGATCACTAGTATTATGTACTTTAAAAGGGATTTAGAGGCTACTGTATGGAAAGATAACTAAATGCTAGTATGGCTAATATGGCCTTTATTTTACTTATCAGCCCATTTTGTCTTATCAGCTGTAAGCATAAGAATGAGCTAAGTTAAGGAACCCTGAGTACTGTTGTGCTCTTGAAACACTTTGCTGTTGCATTTGTTGTCTTCTAGTGAGTGGTTTTTTTTTTTTGTGAATGGGTATCGTTTTTGGGGGCAGTGCTACGAAACTAGATGCAATAATAATAATAATAATAAGATATTATTAAGTTAGAAATTAGCGGGTTGAAGCCAATTTCTAGCCATTATTTAGTTTTTTAATCACATTTTTTTGTACTAATTTCTGTGGGCATGTTGTGTTTCTGCTAACGCTAGCACTCTGCGGTATTAGCATACAGTATTAGCATATCAGCTGTTTAACTAATATTAATCTTAAGTCCACATTTACAACTCTGTACCCTTTAAATTCTGTACTGTAAAATGTTTTTATTCGTTAATCTAAATGCAAACAATAATCCTGTGTATTTACGGTGTAATATATGTTCATAAGTCGCACTAAACCTAAACCTGTTCAGAAAATGAGAAGTTGACTGTAAGTCTCTGACCTCTGACCTCTGACCATTTTGGGGGTTCGTACAGGATGACCCTCTGGGGAACCTGAACCTGGCGTTTGACGTGGCGGAGAAATACCTCGATATCCCCAAGATGCTGGACGCAGAAGGTTTGATGACACAGACATTCGAACACTGATGCTCTTCTGTTACATAGTTTTCTTTTCATTATCTCATCTTTTCTTTTTTATTATCTTTTCAAATATTCACGTTTTTGTTTATTCTCTTCTCTTCTCTTCTCTTCTCTTCTCTTCTCTTCTCTTTTGTCTATTTACTTCTCTCTTTCTTTTTTCCTCCTTCTCTTTTTGTCTCTTTATTTTTCTCTTTTTTCTTTCTATTTCTTCCTTTCTTTTTCCTTCTCTTATCGTTCTCTTCTTCTTCTCTTCTCTCTCTTCTTTTTCTTTCTCTTTTCTTTTTTCCTCTTCTCTTTTTTCCCCTTTCCATTATTTCCTCTTCTCTTCTCTTCTCTTCTCTTCTCTTCTCTTCTCTTCTCTTCTCTTCTCTTCTCTTCTCTTCTCTTCTCTTCTCTTTTTGTCTATTTACTTCTCTTTTCTTTTTTCCTCTTCTCTTTTTTTTCACCATTTCCATATTTTCTCTTCTCTCTTTTCTTTCTCTTATCTTTCTCTTCTCTTCTCTTCTCTTCTCTTCTCTTCTCTTTTTGTCTATTTACTTCTCTTTTCTTTTTTCCTCTTCTCTTTTTTCCCCTTTCCATTATTTTCTCTTCTCTTCTCTTCTCTTCTCTTCTCTTCTCTTCTCTTCTCTTCTCTTCTCTTCTTCCTTCTATTTTTGTTTATTTTCTCTTCTCTTTTCTTTTTTCCTTTTCCCCTTTCCATTTTTTCTTCTTTTTTCTCTTATCTTCTATTTATCTCCTCTCTCGTTCTGTATTTATCTCTTCTCTTCTATTCTCTTATCTTCTCTTTTTGTCTATTTACTTCTCTTTTCTTTTTTCCTCTTCTCTTTTTTCACCTTTCAATTTTCTTCTCTTCTCTTCTCTTCTCTTCTCTTCTCTTGTCTATTTACTCTTATCTTTTTTTCCTCCTTTCCATTCTCTTTCTCTTCTCTTTCTCTTCTTCTCTCTTTTATTATGTCTTGTCTTTTGTCTCTGATCTCTGCTTTTGGTCTTGCATTTCCTGTTCTTCCTTTCTTCCTTTTGAAATTTTCTTTCCCCATTTGTTTTTCTCCTTTATTTTTAAATCACTTCTTTCGCATGTACCTGTTCCGTCCCTCTGCTTTCTTTACCTTTGACCGTTCCCCTCGAGCTTTTCTCCTGTTTATTTCTCTCGATTGTTTTTTTCTTCCCTCTTCCTCTTTCTACCTTTTTTTTCTCTCTTCTTCTCTAGACATTATAAACACTCCTAAGCCGGATGAGCGAGCCATAATGACGTACGTCTCCTGTTTCTACCACGCTTTTGCTGGAGCAGCAGAAAAGGTTTCGGTAGTGTGTGAGTGTGAGGATACACTATGTGTGTGCTACACTAACATCCATCTGCCAGTCTCTTCATTGATCTGTCACTCCAACAATCTTTCCATTTACCCGTTTATCCAGCTGTGATTTTATTCTGTCTGTCTGCAGGCTGAGACTGCAGCCAACCGCATCTGTAAAATTTTGGGAGTGAATCAGGAGAATGAGAAGATGATGGAGGAGTACGAGAGACTGGCCAGTGACGTACGCGCACACACACACACACACACACACATGCATAAAGATATAAAAACGTGTCTTCCTCTTCTATCGTGTTGTCTTTATTTTTCCTGCCTTTTCTTTTTTTTCTCTTCTCTTTCTCTTCTTCTATTCTCTTCTCTTCTCTTCTCTTCTCTTCTATTCTCTTCTCTTCTCTCTTTTGTCTCTCTTTTCTTTTCTTTTCTTTTCTTTTTTTTCTCTTTTCTCTTCTCTTCTCTTTCTTCTCTTCTCTTCTCTTCTCTTCTCTTCTGTACTTATGTCTCATCTCATTCTTCTTTTCCTTTGTTTTTTAATTGTCTCCTCTCGTCTCATCTTATTTTCTTCTTGTCTTCTTACCTCCTCTTCTTACTTCTCTTTTCCTCTGCCTTGTTTTATTTTATCTTCTCTCTTCTATTGCCTCCTTTTTTCTCAACTTTTATTGTTCCTCTTCCTCTTCCTCTCCTCTCCTCTCCTCTCCTCTCCTCTCCTCTCCTCTCCTCTCCTCTCCTCTCCTCTCCTCAGTTATTGGAATGGATCAACCGTACGACTCCGTGGTTGGAGAACCGTGCGACGGAGAAGTCTGTGGCTTTGATGCAGCGAAAGCTGGAGGATTTCCGTGATTATCGTCGTCTTCACAAGCCGCCCAAAGTGCAGGAGAAATGTCAGCTGGAGATCAACTTCAACACACTGCAGACCAAACTGCGCATCAGCAACCGGCCCGCCTTCATGCCCTCGGAGGGGAAGATGGTGTCGGTGATTGAGACAAACACACGCCGATCCACATGACATTACATCACAGCGCGGGTTAAGGGCCTTGCTCAGGGGCCCCACAGTGGTGCTAGTAATCAAACCCCAGTTTTTTTTTTTAGTATCAGTTTAACACCTCAACCACTAAGCCACCACTTCCCCCATTCTTGACACCTTTACGAAAAAAAAAAAACGTTTGGTGAGGAAAAAAAAAAAAAACGTTGTATAAATTTACATTTGCAGCATTTGGCTCATCCAGAGCGAACTTACAGTATTCCTTGTTATACAACTGAGGGTTAAGGGCCTTGCTCAGGGGTCCAACAGTGGTGACTTGCCGGAGTTGGGAATTGAACCCACAACCTTTGGGTTGGTAATCCAACACCTTAACCATGAGCCACCACTTCTATAAATGTTCTATAAACGTTATATAAACAAAGAAAAACTATGTGAAAACTTTGATGAGTCTTTTGTTTAGTAAATTAAGAGCGACTAAAAAATACTTATAAATTCTGTTACAGAAAAATAATACATTTCTTACGAACTTCAACCGTCTTGATTCTGATTGTGGACATAAAACAGAGTCATGATTTTTTTAAATAAAATTTGTAAACTTTGATGGACTGAAGGGCAATAAACGAACCTGGAGTGTGTTTTAATCACACAGCTTGCTAAATATGTTACTTTATAATAGCTAGCTGGATCAACATATCATTAGCTTAGCGCTAAATAACTGTTATAGAAATAAAGTCTAACCTGGCTCTCTTCTGTAACAAACACCTGTCTCCTGTAGGGATAGGTATTCGATTGATTTTCCTTAATCCATAATCCGGTTAAGAGAATAATAAACTAAGGATCAATCATTAATTAATCGTCACTTTTTAATTATTATTTTTAAAAAACTTAATTTTTTTAACAATTAAACCTTCATTTAGTCCTTTCAGGGGTTTTTCATCTCTTTTTGTAATTGTCGCATATTAGAATTATGGGTGGGTGACATCATCGACCAGGAAGTAACACAAAATAAGCACAACCAGCAGCGAGGGGGGCGGAAATATGGCACATTTCCACGGGGAACCATAGTTACGTTTAAAACCTAGAGACGTTTCCCTTTAGGTACTTAAACCAGGAGCCGGGAGGCTGAAACCTCATAAGCAAAAGAGAGGGTCTCAACCACACACCTGCTTATCGTCTGTTTGTGGCCGCTGTTTCTTTCCTGCTGTTTGTGTTTATATAGCGTTACTTCCTGGTCAGTGACAACACCCGTCCGTGATGTAACGCTGTACAGAGTCTTGCTTCTGACTCAACCCCTTTTTAACCGAACACCTTTAGGTTGAACCGGAACCCTGACTGAACCGCAGACCTCCTCACCTCAACATTAGTGTCTAATCATCAATACTATGTTTTAAAGAGTGTGTGTTTGGTTGTGTGTAGGACATAGCGAGTGCATGGCAGGGTCTGGAGCAGGCGGAGAAAGGCTACGAGGAGTGGCTGCTGACGGAGATCCGCAAGCTCCTGAGGGTCGACCACCTGGCTGAGAAATTCCACCAGAAAGCTACCACTCATGAAACCTGGGCTTCAGGTAGGAGAATAAATAGCATCCTGAATATCTGGGGGAAAAATACGTTTATAGCAGAGCAATGGAGAGCAGGCTGGTTGGAAAGGGTGGAAAAAGGGTGAAGATAGAAAGAAAAAAGAGAGAGAGAGAGCGAAAGAGAGACAAATAGAGAGAGAGAAAAAAAGACAGATAGACACAGAGGTCTATAGATAGATAGATTTTTGTGGTGCTGAGAATCAAACCCAAAATCTTCCAGTTAGCAATTCAACACCTTGACCACTGTGCTACCACCATCCCAAACATGATATTCAGGGGATTTCAGTCTAACTGTTACATTGTGTGTGTGTGTGTGTGTGTGTGTGTATACCAGGTAAAGAGGAACTCTTGACCCAGAAAGACTATGAATCTGCTTCCCTGATGGAAATTCGAGCTCTGCTGCGGAAGCATGAAGCGTTTGAGAGCGATCTCTCGGCTCATCAGGACAGAGTGGAGCAGATCGCCGCCATTGCACAGGAACTTAAGTATGACCTTAAGACCTCGGGACTTTTTCTGTCCTGAACGTAGCGGCTAATTTGACCTATTGCACCTTTAACATCTCAATGAAAATACCAATCAGGTTTAGATAATGTGAAGGATTGTGGGTAATTGTACAGTGTTATATTTGCATGTACATTTGGTATTTGGTAGACGCCCCTTCCAGAGCAACTATTATTTATTATCCAATTGAGCAGATGAGGGTTAAGGGCCTTGCTTAGGGGCCCAGCAGTGTCAGCTTGATGTTGCTGGAAACGGAACATACACTTCTCATTACTGTGTGTCACTGTGATCCTGTTTTAGCTCATGCTACAGTATCTCCCCTTAAGCCTGCATGTGTGTGTGATAACGATACAAACATTCTGAGCGGAAGATAAGCGCTAACCTTTCTCGCCCTACTGCTCGCGTATCTCTCTAATCTGCTTGACCTTGTTCACCAAACCCCAAAAAGCTGCACTGCCTCTCGTTCTCCTCGCCAGCACCCCCGCCCCCCCTCGGGCGAGACTTTATAAGGCTTTATCATAGAGCGTGTGCTATCTCCGCGTAACCAACAATAACATCTGAGCATCAATCAGACTGGGACGATTTCCGTGTGACATTTAGGACAGAAGTGTCCAGGACAGATGGTGAAGCTAGGTTGTTTTTGATTTATTCACTTTAAAAGAGAAAAACTAAAGAGTTGGTGAGGGAACGACCCCTTATAGCTGCAATTAAATGCAACTATAAACAGATAAAAATTCTGTCTTCTTCTTCTCTTTTCCGCTGTTCCCTTTTAGGGGTCACCACAGCGAATTATCTGTCTCTATCTACCCCTATGCTCTACATCCTCTTCACTCACACACACTAATGTTATGTCCTCATTTATCGCATCCAAATACCTCCTCTTTGATCTTTCTCTTTACCTTCTGTCTGGTAGCTTCAATTCTAACATCCTCCTACCGATATATTCACTGTCCCTCCTCTGTACATGTCCAAACCACCTCAATCTGGCTTCTCTGGCATCCCCCGGTGAACTTGTTTTTAATCGTGTCCAACCTCGTCACTCTCAAAGAAAACCTCAACATCTTCAGCTCTGCTACTTACAGCTCCGCTACCTGTTTCTTTCTCAGCACCACTGTCTCTAAACCATACATCATAGCTGGTCTCACCACTGTCTCTAAACCAGACATCATAGCTGGTCTCACCACTGTCTCTAAACCAGACATCATAGCTGGTCTCACCACTGTCTCTAAACCATACATCATAGCTGTCTCACCACTGTCTCTAAACCATACATCATAGCTGGTCTCACCACTGTCTCTAAACCATACATCATAGCTGGTCTCACCACTGTCTCCAAACCATACATCATAGCTGTCTCACCACTGTCTCTAACCCATACATCATTTATACTATCCATAATCGTACTAAATAAAATATACTTTTTTATATAGTTGTGAAGTCTGTACTTAATTAAATGTAGTACGGAAAGTATGTTTTAATTTAAATATAAACTCATTATGCCTAAGCACATGACATGGAGAACAAAAGAATAAGAAAATTGACAAATGGACGTGGTTGCCCTCTGGTGGCTTGACGGGATAATGTTCCATATGGCTCTGATAATGTGTATGTGTGTATGTATATATGTAACTCTGTTATTAAATATAATAACTTTTTGGAAACGGTGTGTGTGTGTGTGTGTGTGTGTGTGGGACAGTGAGTTGGACTATCATGATGTAGCAGCCGTAAATCAGAGGTGTCAGACTATCTGTGATGTCTGGGACAAACTCGGGACGCTCACCCAGAAACGCCGCGATGCGCTGGAGGTACAGTGTGTGTGTGTGTGTGTGTGTGTGAGGTTGTCTGTGTGTGTATTTGTTTTTTTCCTTGTTAAAACTTTTCTGTGTGTATGTATATGTGTGTGTGTTTAGAGGACCGAGAAGCTTTTGGAGACGGTGGAGCAGCTGTTCCTGGAGTACGCAAAGAGATCCGCTCCTTTTAACAACTGGATGGAGGGAGCCATGGAGGACCTGCAGGACATGTTCATAGTGCACACTACTGAGGAAGTCCAGGTGTGCACAGATACACATACATACACACACACACACAAACTATTCAGCAAACTTTAGCAAATCTGTCAATCAATAATTTCTGCCTGTCATAACGCTACATGTGTGTGTGTGTCTGTGTGTGTGTAGAGTCTAATCACAGCCCATGAACAGTTCAAAGCCACTCTCCCGGAGGCGGACGCAGAGAGACAGGCCATCCTGGGCATCCAACAGGAAGTGCATAAGATTTCCCATAGTTACGGTATCCGTGGTGACCTCACCAACCCTTACAGCACCATCAGCCCTGAGGAGATCATGAGCAAGTGGGACAAGGTTTCGTACACACACACACACGATAAAAACCAAAACACAGCCAGTTCGTCTGTATATATATTTCAATGCGTGTGTGTGGTGTGTGTTTGTAGGTGAAAAAACTGGTTCCACAGAGAGATAGCTCTCTGCAGGAGGAACTAGCACGGCAGCATGCTAACGAAAGGCTCCGGCGTCAGTTCGCTGCCCAGGCTAACATCATCGGCCCCTGGATCCAGACCCGTTTGGAGGTGCTGCTTTCAGTTTATTTCACACTAAAATTTAATTTTAGATACCTGAAATAAGAAAAGGGATTTCAGGGGAGTGTAACCCATGTTACCCCACTTCCTGATTTCCATCTCTACCAGAGATAAATTATAAATTCCAAATTTTTATTTCTCACATAGTTGATTATACACCGTATATATAGTGAAATGCGATCAGAGCGCAGGGTCAGCTATGATACAGTGTCCCTGGAGTAGGAAGGGTTAAGGGTCTTGCTAAAGGACCCAACAGTGGTGGACTTGCCAGTGGTGGGGCTTAAACCCAGGTCTTCCTGGTCTTCCAATCAACAACTTGGCGCCCTAACCATTTGAGCCACCACTGCCCCCACGATTGCCTACTATTAGAAGATGAGATAATCACCAATGGAGAAAAAGTAACGGCTAATTTGGATCACATGAGGCACCTACAGCCAATCAAGATCATGGAAATCATTTTTCAACCAATCGGGTCTCTGTTTTTTTTTTGGCTTGCGTTTTAGCGCCTTTCACTCCAAACACTGCTGATTAACTGGGATCAGGTGTGTTTAGTCAATCACAGGTTGGAAGATACCATTTCAGGTGAGGGTAAAATGCAGGAAGACCAGGTGAATTATTGTCTTTCAGCTTTTAATTGACTGATTTTAATGGAACTGATCCATAGAAACTCAGCACTTTAGGGGAAGTGGTGGCTCAAATGGTTAAGGTGCTGATCTGGAGACCAGGAAGACCTGGGTTTAAGCCCCACCACCGCCAGTTGTTGATCTAAAGACCAGAAACACCTGGGTTCCTTGAGCAAGACCTTTAACCCTTCCTGCTCCAGGGGCGCTGTATCATAGCTGACCCTGCGCTCTGACCCCCAACTTACTAAGATGGGATATGCGAAAAAAGAATTTCACTGTGCTGTAAAAAGTATTTGTGACAAAATATTTCAAGGAAAATTATTAATTAATAAAATATTTCATGGTTGGTGTTTTCTTGTATCTGGTTCAATAAATAAATGTAAACATCCAACCATTTTAATTTCCAAAATGAGAGTTAAGGATAAACAAGAGATAATTGGTGTGTGTGTGTGTGTGTGTGTGTGTGTGTAATAGGAGATTGGCCGTTGCTCCCTGGAAATAGGCGGGACTTTGGAGGATCAGATGACGCATTTGAAGCAATGTGAGCACGTGATTGTCAACTATAAACTCAACATTGATAAACTGGAGGGAGACCACCAGCTAATCCAGGAGTCGCTTATATTTGACAACAAACACACCAACTACACTATGGAGGTACACACACACACACACATGCATATATAAAGAATAAGCACACAAATGTTAGTTTAGTTGATTTAGAATAACTATCTGTGATAAAATTAGTCACATGATGAAATTCTGGTCTCTGATTGGCCAGTACGTGGCATTAACTATAAAAAAATCAATCACAATAGCTAATTTAATTATATTACAAACATTTGTCCTCTATTTATTTGGTCATTCTTCTTTCCTTTCCCCTCCAGCATATCCGTGTTGGATGGGAGCTGCTCCTGACCACCATCGCTCGCACCATCAACGAGATCGAGACTCAGATTCTGACTCGGGACGCCAAAGGCATCAGCCAGGAGCAGATGAACGAGTTCCGCTCTTCATTTACCCACTTTGATCGGGTACTGCTTTCAGATCAGTCTTAAAAGAAATATATAGTTAATATATACGATACAGTTGATGATACAGAGAACTCACGGCTACTGTTCTCCAATCAGCCTGTAAGTATTAAACACAAACTAAACAGTGTATCATATCTCCTGTTTCTGTTCTCAGATCAGTAATTATTTCATTGTTAAACATAAACCGAACTAATAATCCAGGTGCACCAGGGCATCTTTTAGGATCAGTCATTAGTTAATAAACATGAACTAAAAAGGTAGCCAATCCTCCGTTACTCTGTTCTGCTTTATTCTTTGTCACTGAACCCAGATCAGATATTATTTATTTATTATGCATAAAAAGCTTTAAATAACTTCCTGTTACTGTCCTCAGACCAGTATCAGTAATTTTAGAAAAATAAATGGATGTCACCCTTTCTTAATGTCTGTAATGTTTTTTGCCCCCGTCATTTCTGGATTCTGGACCCGTGACCCTGCAGAAGAAGAATGGTGCCATGGACACGGATGATTTTAGAGCCTGTCTCATTTCAATGGGCTACGATCTGGTAGGCGATGCGTCTATTACTGTTAGTACTGCGAAATTAAATACAGTATTAACTCTGATAACGTGTGTGTGTGTGTGTGTGTGTGTGTGTGTCAGGGGAGAGGTGGAGTTTGCCCGGATTATGCTGCTGGTTGATCCAAACGGTACCGGAGTCGTCACCTTCCAGTCCTTCATCGACTTCATGACCAGAGAGACGGGAGACACGGACACGGCAGATCAGGTGGTGGCATCTTTCAGGATCCTCGCTGCAGACAAGGTAAGTGTGTCAGTGTGTGCGTGTGTGTGTGTGTGTGGTGTGTGTGTGTGTGAATGTGGAACAAATAGTGTGATTTGTAAGTCTGTGTGTTTATCTATCTATCTATCTATCTATCTATCTATCTATCTATCTATCTATCTATCTGTCTGTCTGTCTGTGATCTGACTGTCTGTTTATCTACTTGTTATTCATCTGTCTGTCCATCTGTCTGTCTGTCTGTCTGTCTGACTGTCTGTTTATCTCTCTATCTGTCTGTTTGTCAGTCTGTCTGCCTGTCTGTCTGTCTGTTAGTCTGTCTGCCTGTCTGTCTGCCTGTCAGTCTGTCTGTCTCTCTATCTGTCTGTCAGTCTGTCTGTCTGTCTGTGTATCTGTACACTTGTCAGTAATGTTTATTTGTTCCTCCAGCCGTTTATTCTGATAGATGAGTTGAGGCGGGAGCTTCCACATGACCAGGCTGATTACTGCATCTCCAGAATGCCACCGTACACCGGACCCGGTGCCGTACCGGGAGCCCTGGACTACACCGCCTTCTCTACTGCCCTCTATGGCGAGAGCGACCTTTAACATCACACACAAACACACACACACACACACACACACACACACACAAACAAAATTACATTTAATTGTGCCATTTTGGGATTAATAATAGTTTATAATTTATTCCTTTATTTCCGCTGATGGAAAAATGAAAGCACACACACACCTGCTGTAGATTTACACTGATATAAATTAGATATCAGAATGTGTGTGTGTGTGTGTGTGTGTGTGTTTTATATGTCTACTGCCTTTAGATGTTCAATAACATAGTTAATCAGCATCTACATATATGCAGGGACAAACACAACAAACACACAACATATACACACACACACACACACACACACACACTCAAACCACAATACAACACAAACTACAACATAAAAATAAAACACTACACACAAACTACAATGCAACTTAAAACAAACTACAACACAACATGACAAAACACACACGAACCACAACACAACACAAACTACAACAAAACACAACACAAACTACAACACAAACACATCGCAAATTAACAAAAACAAAACACAAAACAAAAACTCCAACTAAACAAAAACAAAACAACACAGAAAACGAGCTTTACTTAGTTTTTTTCCATTAAAAAAATCTTATTATATAATTTTATTTATATTTAAATACATTTATTTAATATAATTTTATCATTATAACTCCTGCAGAAAAAAAACTCAACACCAGATTTCGATTTTCACACTGTCACATGATCTCCATGGCGTCACCACCAAAAGAATTCTTACACACACACAACACACACACATACACTGTGTTCATTTATAGCATAAATCTGACTGAAACAAATTTTGAAATATTTGGAAATGTAACACAAAATACAATATACAATATTACACAAACTACACACACTGATACAAATATTATACAATACACACACTGTTAGACTGTTTATAAATAATGAGTTGATTAACAATAAAAACGCTCTTTAAACGTGTTTGTGTAGTAAGTTGTGCGACTGATAACATCCCACAATACTGTAGTGTTACACAGAATGTCCCTGTTGTGTTTTCTGTCAGTGTGGAAATAAAAACATTACAAGAACAAGACTCTGGTTTCTTTATGCTGATTTCTACCCCAACTCGACGGAGCTGAACTGTGCTGACAGAATGAATCACTGATTTACACAAAAACATTCAAAAACGAGTCATTCTAAAAGAGTCATTCTAAAAGAGAATCATTCTAAAAGAGTCATTCTAAAAGAGAATCATTCTAAAAGAGTCATTCTAAAAGAGAATCATTCTAAAAGAGAATCATTCTAAAAGAGTCATTCTAAAAGAGTCTTTAAAAAGAGAATCATTTTTAAAGAATAGTAAATGAAGATTCTAAAAGAGTCATTCTAAAGGAGTCATTCCAAATGACAGTCATTCTAACGAGTCAATCTAAAAGAGAATCATTCTAAAAGAGTCATTCTAAAAGAGTCATTCTAAAGGAGAATCATTCTAAAAGAGAATCATTCTAAAAGAGTCATTCTAAAAGAGAATCATTCTAAAAGAGTCATTCTAAAAGAGTCATTCTAAAAGAGAATCATTCTAAAAAAGAGTCATTCTAAAAGAGAGTCATTCTAAACGACAGTCATTTCTAAAGTAGAGTCATTCAAGCGGAGTCGTTCTAAAAAAAATAATTCTAAAGAAGAGTCATTCTAAAAGAGTCATTCTAAAACGAGTCGTTCTAAAAAAGAATCTTATTAAAATAAAGTCATACCAAAAGAGAATCATTTCTAAAGGACAGTCATTCTAAAGGAGAGAATCATTTAATGAAGAGTTATTTTAAAAGAGGTCATTGTATTCATGTTTTATTCTATTTCTGTTTTGGGTAGATGTTTTATAGTTAACTGTGTACAACAGTCTACAGGGAAATAAAATATTTTTCTTTATGTTGGTAAACCAAAACGAATTTTATAAACTCTAAATAAATATTATTCTGTAATTCTTCTCTCTCTTTTCTTTCTCCTTCTCTTCTCTTCTCTTCTCTATTCTTCTCTTCTCTTCTCTTCTCTTCTCTTCTCTATTCTTCTGGTTTTGGTGCTTGCAACATAACAAATTGAATAAAGTTAAACAAAATAAAATACTTCCTTTTCAATTTTTATTACCCGTTTCTAGCAAAATGACTAGCAAAAACTTTGAAAACTTGCAATATTTCATCAAATTATGTGAATCTAAAAATGTGGAAACTTCATTTTTCTTTTTAAGTGACTGAAACAACAAAAAAACCCCAATAATGTAAAAAAGTTGTACTACAAATGAAGGTCAGTTGTTCCTCTTTACTTTCTTGTTTTCTCTCACGGTGTTTAGTGCTCTTTGGTGTTATCAGTGTTGTTTGTGTGTGTGTGTGTGTGTGTGTGTGTTGTTGTCTGTGAGATGTTCTCCGTGCTGTCCACACACCCTGCAGCTGAACATTCTCTCGGAGCTCCACTTTCTCTCTCCCGCTGCAGCGTTTGGATGATGATGATGGCGACCACAGAAGCAGAAGATGATGTTCAGTTCCTGCGTACAGTAAGTGCAGAAACTCCGGGTCTTCCTGAGAAAGAGAAATAAAATGCTGTTAAATATAAAAGCTGTGTTTATATATAGAAAAAGGTGAAATTCAGCTCAATGGTTTTTATTTGAATGGAGAAATAAGAAATATTAATGACGGGGTTGACATAATATTTAGGAAAGTTTTTATCTTGACACTAAATTTGCAAAAATGTTGGTTAATTTTTATTTTTATCATCTTTTAAATATTTTTATTATCTAAAAAATGCAGTATTCCTAAGATAAGAAAAAAAATAATTTGTATACAATTTTAAATTACTGTTGTACTTAAATTAACAATAATATAATAATATAAAAATTCATATTATAATATATTATATTATAAAAATGTATA
The DNA here is from genome assembly GCA_005784505.1 of Bagarius yarrelli. Taxonomy (NCBI): domain Eukaryota; kingdom Metazoa; phylum Chordata; class Actinopteri; order Siluriformes; family Sisoridae; genus Bagarius; species Bagarius yarrelli. The sequence continues at coordinate 786,500 of VCAZ01000105.1, forward strand.
TAAACTATATATATTATATATATTTGTATAAAATTTATTAAAAATGATAATTATGACATTATTTCCCTTTAGTATAACAAAATCCATGGCAGTTTTACAAAAAAAAATTCCTAATTTATTAAAAAAATATTAATAATACCTTAAAAAATGTAACTTTGTAATTTAAGTAATTTTTTATCAATATATGTTTTAATTTTTTATCTAAAAGATCATTTTGCAGCATGTAAAAGTATCAAATATTTCTAATAATTAAAAGTTAAACACAAAAGTACATTTTATTTATCCAAATATTTTTTGTTTGTTTGTTTTAGCGCGTCTTTTTTAACCCCAGATTAACTTCTGTTAACAAACAGATTCTGTATAAAACCATTAGATTTGTTAAATTTTATATAAAAGCTAATTAAAGTGCATTAAATGCTCCAAACACAAACTTTCTTCTTTTACTGTAGTTGTGTTGAGCTGCATGATGCAGTGATGAGTTGTGTGTGTGTGTGTGGGTGTGTGTGTGTGTGTGTAATTTTAGCAGATGATTGTTGTATTAAACAGACGCTGCTGGTGGTTGTGACGATCAGCTCTATTTTAATGGCTGTTATCAGGAGAGCGGGTCGAGTGTCGGCTGTGTTAGCTGTCCGCTGTCAGGCTCTCTTATCTCCTCCACAGACACATGAGAAACTGCTGTTCAGTTAATGTGAACAGTATGTGGTTAAAGGAAATTAACCTAAAGAATCAACCCTCTTAATGATGATGTCATCAAACTGACATACTGTATGATGTCATGAATAGATATATTTACATATTAAATTCTTATCTGCTGGGGCTCTTTTAACATACATTGTTGAAGACAAGGTTAAATTTTTTACTGTATGTGTGTGTGTGTGTGTGTGTGATTAGCAATGACTAATGGTGTTGGAATTGTCTCTTTTTGACTATCTAATAATATCTCTTTTTTCAGCCCATGTAAAGCCACACACACACACACACACACACACACACACACACACACACACACACAAATACAAGGATTAAGAGGCCGCGCTTCCTTTACTGGGACTAAAGACCACATCCACTTAACTAAAAGTGACAGATATAAATTATGTCCCTTTAACCAACAGCCACCTGCAGACAGCTTCTTTATTTGTCCCTGTCAGGAACAGGGACCATTGCTCCTTTAGTGAGAATTGCAGGCTAATAAGCCACACCTCCCTCATTATGACTGACAGATATATAGGCCACGCCTCCCTCATTATTACTGCCAGATATATAGACCACACCTTACTTATTATGACTGACAGATATATAGGCCACGCCTCCCTCATTATTACTGCCAGATATACAGGCCATGCCTCCCTCATTATCAATGACAGATATATAGACCACACCTTACTTATTATGACTGACAGATATATAGGCCACACCTCTCTTATTATCACTAACAGATATATAGGCCACACCCACCTAATTATGACTGACAGATATATGAGCACACCCTCTCATATCACTGGCAGATATATGGGCCACACCTCTCTCATATTGCAGATTATCACTGACAGATATATAGGCCACACCCACCTCATTATGACTGACAGATATATAGGCCACACCTTCTTAGCAAGCACTGATGGATACAAAGTCACGCCTTCTTCATTTTACCTGAAAGATAGAGACCACACCTCCCCTTTTGAGAATAACAGGCACAGTGGCCACACCTCCTTATTTATGTCCTCATTCTACAGAGATGTCTAAACTGAGTGTAATTGTTTGTGATGTGTGTGTGTGTGTCGCAGTCAGATGAGTTGGTATTGCGCTGTTGTTTGGCGGTCCCGCTTCAGCAGAAGCTGTGTTTGGCTGCAGACGGGTTTGGGAGTCGGCTGTGTTTCCTCGAATCCACTTCAAACTCCAAGGTGAAATGCAACCTCTTAACCTCAACACAACCGGTTAACCTGTTAACCTGTTCATTACAACAGCTAATTATATAATGACAGTTCACTTACCTTCATTTCAGGGGCAATTATTGACCTGTTTGTAGCACCCCTTCTGTCATTTCAATCACCTTTAAACTATCCAACTACCGTATTTGTACCACCGACACACTGCAATACACATCCACAACACTAGGTTGTGCTATCAGCAAACGTATTGAAGTCTAAAACTCCCCCTAAGGATAAAATCTGCCCCTGCTTTATTTATCACAAATAAAAGTACTAACAAAGGTACTGACTAATAAAAGTGCCACCAAAAGGCTTTTTTTGCCTGAGCTCATTCTGGAGGCCATCTTGAATAAATGTATTTAAAATAAAAATTTTATTAAAACATATAATTTTATTTTAAGTCTTTTATCTTATGTGTTGAAGGTTCAGTGTAAAAGCCTACAATTAACAAGCAGAAGTTGTTTAGTAAGTTTGACCAGCTGACCATCACTTGGTCCCTCAAGAAATTCTAAGATGTGTGTTTTCCTCCTCAGAATGTTCCGTCAGATCTGTCGCTGTGTGTGTTTGTACTGGACAGGTGTGTGTCTGTCCGAGCTCTGCAGGAAATGCTCGCCAACCAGGAGGACCCACACACGGGGGTGAGGGGAATGGAACTTAGCTTTTAATGTACTAGAAGGTCACAAGGTTTCTGCCATTAAGCAGGTGACCCTTAGGTATCGATCTGAGCAGTTTTGGTTTAAGGGCCTTGTTCAGGGGCCCAGGGGCCCAGCAGTGGCAGCTTGGTAGTGCTGCAATATTTCGATTAGCAGTCCAACAACATAACCACTGAGCTACCAGTTCCTTATATGTCATACAGTAATGGGTATAGAAAAAATGTTTTTTGGTAAAATTTTAACAACACAACTAGCTCATCTTGACACGTTACTGAGAAACCGGATTTTGTAAACGGATGGTGAGAATGATGGTGTGACTCCTTTCATATTGCAAACACATCAAGAATTCGTATGGTTTGGTATGACTTTTACACATGTTCACGATTACAGCAAATTAATTTTCTTCGCTTTTAACCCACCAGAATAGACAACTGGATAGTTTTGTGCAGAGGTGGTTTATTTTTACTCAAGTACATATAATAATAACTTACAGTAAAAGTATAACTATATAAAGTTCCTAGCGTAATAAAGTAATAAAGTGTGGAATAATGAGATTCCTCTAGTTATGAGTTATTAGTTACTTTGGATCCGATTAAATGAAGGGAAAATCCAGAATCACGACTACATTAAATCTACATAAAAAAGAGTTAAAAGCAGTGAAGAGTGTGTGAGATTTGACTCTTAATAATCTATTCAAGTACATGTAACAGAGTAAATGTAAGGTGTTATTACCTGCATCTGGTGTTGTGGTGCAGGTTTTGTATAAGACTAAAAAATCTAAAAGTTATCAATATTAAAATGCTAATAGGAAGGTTGTGAGTTCAGATCCCAGGACCAAACTGACCAAACTTTAAATTGAAAGTGATACAGCTCATTTAGGACCTCTTTAGCAGTGTGTTCTGGAAAATAAATGTCAGTGTCCTTTATCTCATTGTGTTTGCCTTCCTTCAGTCAGCTGCATCCGCGGGCCATCGCACTCTCCTCTATGGCCAGGCGCTGCTGCTCAGACACGCCCACAGCAACATGGTAGGCCAGTCAGATTTGCTCTAGACATTTTACTGCATTCGGATTGGGTGTTTTATTCTAAATAATGCAGCCGTAACAGTAAAATATTCTGTTCTTTTTTTAGTATCTGAGCTGTCTGACATCCTCCAGTCTCTCAGCTGATAAGCTGGCGTTCGATGTTGGCCTCCAGGAGGAGGTAGCAGGTAAAAACCCACAACCTAAACCTAAAACCTAAAAGTTATTGTTTGGTTGACCATGAAGACCAGAGTTTAAGCCCCACTGCCACCAGTTTGCCACTTTTGTGTCCTTGAACAAGAACATTAACCCCCAATTGCTCAGCTGTATAAATGAAAGTCATTTGCCAAATGTACATAGATGTAAGATGTGGAAGTGGGAAGTGGTTGCTTAGTGGTTAGGTTGTTGGACTGATACCAGAAAGACCAGGGTTTGGTTTCCAGCACCACCGAGACACCACTGTGGGCTCTTGAGCAAGGCTCTTAACCCCCAATTGTTCAGTTGTACAGAAGAGGGATGAATGTAAGTCGCTCTGGATAAGGGCGTCTGCCAAATGCTGTAGATGTAGGTGAATGTGGAGGCTCAATGATCAGGAAGTAGTGGTTTAACCTCCACTACCACCAAGATAACCCTGCGGGGTCCCTGAGCAAGGCCCTTAACCTATCTATCCTTTATCCAGCTTGATCATTTGCTTTACCAAACTGGAATATGCTTTCATTTATTTCATTAATTTCATTTATATAACCGAGCAGTTGATGGTTAGGTGTATTGCTTGAAGGCCCTGTAATGGTATTAAGATTCAAACATATGACCTTTCGATCAGCAGGCTAACACCTTAACTATTGAGCTACCACCTGCCCACGTGTATTTCACTTGCCAAAGGTGGGTAAATACTTATGCAAAATGCTCTACCGGTATGTCTTTTTGCAGGTGAGACATGTTGGTGGACAGTACATCCAGCTTCCAAGCAGAGGTCAGAGGGCGAGAAGGTCAGAGTGGGTGATGACCTCATTTTCGTCAGTGCTTCATCTGAGAGATACCTGGTAGAGTTTCCGCAAATCCATTTTTTAATGAATAGATCAAAATGAGTTTTTATACAACGGTTTTTCTTTTTTTTTGTCTCTCTCTGTCTTTGTCTATGTCTCTGTCTGTCCAGCATGTTTCCTGGCTTACAGGTGTGCAGGAGGAGTGTACGAAAATGAGCGTGGATGCAGCTTTCCAGCAGACTCTATGGATGGTGGCTCCTGTTTCCTCTTTCTCCACTCATGCTCAAGGTTTCCTTCAGTTCTCTTTTTTAAATTCACTTAATCAAATACTAAATACTCTCAGGGCGAAAGTAATGAAAGATTGCATTTCATTTGTTCATTCATTCATCGTTTATACCTGATTATTACCTAATTTGGGGTCACGGGGATCTGCTGGAGTCTAACCCAGCCATCTCTGAAAGGGCGAAAGGCAGGAGGGGGACACCCTGGACAGGTCGCCAGTCCATCACAGGGACACACACACAAACACACACACACACTCACACTTACTCCTATGGGCAATTTAGAATTACCAATCAGTCTAACATACATATTTTTGGACTGTGAGAGGGAACCGGAGAACCCGGAGTAAACCCAGTGCTAACCACCAAGCTACCATTCTGCCCTGAAATTTAGCAATATGGCTAAATTTGTATCTATGGCATATTTTAATTCTAATTGTAAAACAAATTTAAATATTATTTTGAATTATTTATTATTTTATTGCTTATAGTTTTTCTACAAAACAATCTCGACCAATTTTTTATGTGCTAAATCTTGCCTTTGTGATATAGCCAAATTATACTACTTCTTCTTCTTCTTCTTCTTTGTCTGTATTAAAGTCTTTCTACTCTCCTTTTATTCTTCTTGTTGATCCGTTTTTTCCACTTTTTTCTTCTTTAGCTATATTTTTTCTTCATCATCTTGGTTTTGCTTCTTCTTCTTCTTTTTTTTCTTCTTCTTCTTTATCTAAATTCAACTATTTCTTTATTATTTCTTTTCTTTTTCTTAATCTCCCCTTCTTCTTCTTTTTCTTCTTTTGTATTTCTCTTCTCTCCCAGCATCCAGCTACAGCTCAGATGTCTCTGTTTTTTGAACTTGCAGGTCACCTTAGGGGAGGAGACTGTCTCCGTCTCCTACATGGCCACACTGATGAGTGTTTAACTGTTTCACCTGCTGGACACAGAGAGGACAAGTGCAGGTCAGAGGGTGGAGTTATTAACAAAAAATATAAGAACATAATTAAGAAAAACACTATGTTGTCGTACAATTAATAGTTAAATGCAAAGTATGCAAAATCAAGTATGTGAGCCAAATAGTATGTCTGGATATTAAATATACAAAAATCAGTGTGTAAAATGTCCCCTGATGACACACTACTTCAAATTTACTTTCCCATGAGCCCGCAGGAGAGACGACTAGTCATATTCCAAAATGGTGGAAAGCGGCGGCGCGACACTTGTCAAGAGCTTAAAGTACTTTAGGAAACAAACATTGTTTATTGTGGTTAAATTTACTTATTTAACATCATCCAAGCGAAACATTATCCAACTTGTGACATTGTATGTCACATGACAATATCAACATGGCGGATGCAATATGTCAGAATTTCAGACACCCTTAATCCAGAGTGACCTACATTCAACTTCTTCATACATCTAAGAAATTGGGGGTTAAGGGCCTTTTTCAGGGGTCCCAACAGTGGCAACTTGGTGGTGCTGAAAAATCAAACCCTGATCTTCCAAATAGCAGTCCAACACCTTAACCACTGCAATACCAATTGTTTTAACGGTCAGGAAGTGTGTATTAACTCAAATGAAGTGTGTATTAACTCAAATGAAGTGTGTATTAACTCAAATGAAGTGTGTATTAACTCAAATGAAGTGTGTATTTAAATAGTATGCGAATTTAAACGTAACGTTTCTTTTCAGATCTGTTTATTTTGAAGGCGGCTGCGCATCGTCTCAAGCTCGCTCTTTGTGGAGGATCGAGATGTTACGTGTGTCGTAAGTACAGTGGATACAGTGCTAGTCCACCATCTTTTATTTTATTATTGTTTAACAACTCCAGTTTAAACTTCATTTAATAAACTTTTTATTAGGAACATTACTAATCCTAGCATTGCTTTTGCCTGCAGAACAGCTTTAGATCTTTTGCCTGGGTTCCTCACGATGTTGAAATCTTTGGTCTTTGGTGTCATAATCTATCCGGTTAAGACCTCCCAAAGTGTTTGACTAAACTTTTCTGAATTAAAAATCTTATTGGAAGTAATTTTAATGACTGGAAATACTATTAAAACCTTTTAAGATGAGATTTGAGGGAATATCAAAAAGTTTCAAGACGCACCAACAGATGGCAGCACAAGGCTGCACAGAACGGTGTGGTTCCTGTGACTGTGCTGCCATCTGTTGGTGCCTCGTAGAGTTGATGCATTATATATTATTAATTCTACTGCGTTTTTGGTTATACACAAAATCTTGCATATCTTATTTATTTATTTGACACTAAATTTCTTTGGTTAAATTATGGGATTGATAAACATTCTTATAATTATATTTCAGTCATGTGGCAGACTCATGTATTCAGAGTTTTTTTTTAAATCTGGGGCCAAACAGTAACAGCTTGGTGGTACTGGGACTTGAACCCACAATCTTCTGATCAGCAGTTCAACACTTTGTTAACCACTGAACTTTCCTGACATTTTAATAAAATCTTCTTTGGTGTGTGTGTAGCTGGAGCGGGAGCCATGTTCGTTGGGCGGAGTCATTCCGCCTGTATCATGTGACCACAGGAAAATACCTGGGTCTAACCCCGGACCATGGCCTGCTGCTACTGGACAGAAAGCATGCTGATGTCAAATCCACTGCCTTTTGTCTCCGCCCAACAAAGGTCATGTGACAAACAGCTGGAGTTTTGCCTTGGAAAGATTTGAGAAATTTACTAATAAACTGTATTCAGAGGTTATATTGAGTTTTTTGTGTTTTTAATTGTCGTTTATCAGGGATAGTAAAAAAACAAAAAACACTTTTTTAATTAAAAACGCCTGATTTAGTAATAAATAAATTAGAAAATAGACTTTAAAAATAGAAATTGTAATATTATTTATACAATTTACATATAAAATCTATTAGAATTTACATGAAGCAACAATTAAACAGTTTTATTTGTTTGATGCAAAAACTAATCTAATATAAACCTTGTTAAATTTAATAACTCAATTCCCATTTGGGTGTTCCTGTAGGACCCTGTTCAAGAATCGGCACTCTGCATCCAGAAGAAAGATGGAATGGGAACCCCGGAGATCAAATACGGCGACTCTATCTGTCTAGTTCAGCATGTGGACTCTGGTTTATGGCTCACCTACCAGACCAGCGAGTCGAAGCGGTGGAAGGAGACGCAGCCGCATAAACAGGTGGACAGAATGAGAGAAAGATGAGAAAAGAGACAGAAAAATGAGTTTATACACACTTTATGCAGCGATGTCATAAAATAAAACTAATTTATATGATAATATTGTTAAAGCAGGGTTTTTTAAATATTTTTTTCAGGCTATCCTTCATTCAGAGGGTCACATGGATGATGGACTTACACTCTCTCGCTCGCAGATGGAGGAGTGTAAAGCTGCTGGTTTCATTCGAAGCTCCACCCTCCTGTTTACACTCTTTATACGGTAGAAAGGATCGATTCTAAGCCCATTTTTGTTGTATAATATAGACTTAAGCTTTGGGGAAGCCCTGCGCTGACTGACAGTTTAAATTATAATTTATGCTGGCAGAACGGGGGCTTAGTGGTTAGCACGGTTGCCTCACAGCAAGAAGGGCGGGGTTCGATTCTCCTGCAGGGGTCTTTCTGTGTGGAGTTTGCATGTTCTCCCCATGCTTGCGTGGGTTTACTCTGGGTCCTCCGGTTTATTTCCACAGTCTAAAAACATGTATGTTAGATTGATTAGTTTTATCATATGCTAATTCCACAACTGCAGGTTGATAATTTTTACATTAGGTAAACAAACAATTTCTTTTACTTGATTTTTAAAAAAATATTGTATTCACTTTGCACAGTCCAAAACTTTATAACCTTTCAGTGTCACCATATTCAAATGTTGTATTTTTGTCACCTATACAACCATATTACATTTACAAAATTCAGCAGACATCATAATCCAGAGCAACTTACCTTTATAGCTTTTATACAACTAAGCAATTAGGGGTCGGGGCCTTGCTCAAGGGCCCAGCAAGGATAACCTAATGGTGCTGGGAATCAAACCCAGATCTTCCAATTAGCAGTCCAACACCGTACCCACTGCGCTACTATTGCTTTATGGCATCCACTGAAATGCTTTTTAAGAAATTATTTGGCAGGAATAAAAAAAGGATCTATGCTGTTTTTTACAACAGTTTTTGTGGGTTGTTACACTTTGATTTGTGATCTATTGGACCGGTCTGCCAAATGCTGTAAATGTAAATGGATAAAAAAACTTTTAAAAATATATAAATAAAAAAGTATAAATTAATAACCTTAATAAGAATAAAAGTAATTTTATTCTTATTAATAATAAGAGAAATAAAACTGCAAATAAAATGTCCTTCGTTGTGTATTGATTTATTGTGTACATGATTTAACAGATGACTTAGTTAAAACTCTATTTTTTTTTTTTAATTTAGGAGACTGGACGAGCTCAATCACCAAGCCGACCCTCCCGCCTCTAATCTTCCAACAGAAACGCTTTGTTTAAGTGTGTGCGATCTGATCGCTTATTTCCGGCTACCCGCCAAACACTGCGGTCACGAGATCAGACAGAGCAACATCCCAGCCCTTAAAAACAGACAGAACCTGTTCCAGGAAGAGGTAACGTCTGTGTCTGTTGCAAGGGATTATGGGAGATACACTGGATTATGGTACACACTTGTGTGTAACAAGCAGTTGTGTGTGCCTCTCTTTCTCTCTCAGGGTGTCATTACTTTGGTTCAAGACTGCATCGATCACCTGCACCTGTATGGTAGCGCGGGACATTTTGCGGAGGCTGCTGGGAAAGAGGCGGGAAATACGTGGGAAGCCATTTTACACTCCTTCTATGAGCTTCTGGGTAAAACAAACAAAGAAACAAACAAACATTATAACCAACCACTGGAATAGTAACTTTCTTTGGATAGATATTTCCAATGATTGCCTCTTTTTTTCAATTAAGTTTTTAATAAAATGATTTAAGACTTAAGTAATTAAGTTAAACATTAAAATAGATGATAAAAGTACTAAATTATTTAAGAATTAATATTTGCACACAATTATTCTTTTTTTCCCACTATTAATAATTTACTACATACTAATTTTTTTACTTAAAAATATTTTAAGAAAAGATTACAAATCCATAATTTATTCATTTTTGTTACGAATAATTATCTTTTTAGGAGCAGAACGGTGGCTTAGTGTTTAGCACTGTTGCCTCACAGCAAAAAGGTCCCGGGTTCGATTCCCCTGCAGGGGTCTTTCTGTGTGGAGTTTGCATGTTCTCCCTGTGTTTGTGTGGGTTTACTCCGGGTTCTCCGGTTTCCTCCCAAGTCCAAAAAACATGTATGATAGATTGATTGGTGATTTTAAAGTGAGTGTGAGTGTGATGGACTGGTGACCTGTCCAGGGTGTCCCCCTCCTGCCTTTTACCCTTTCAGAGATGGCTGGGATAGACTCCAGATAGACCCTGAATTAGGGAATAAATGGGTATTGAAGATAAATTAATAATTATCTTTTTGTTTAAGATTATTATTTTTTTATTTGTTGCTCGTAAAACTACTTTTTTTTTCTTTACTTTTTTTTACTATTCACTTGTTTTTAAGGTTATTCAACTTTTACACACCTTCATTTGAAATATTTTTTTAGATTTTTTTAGAGACTCAAATGTAGAAACATAAATCACCTGTAATTGTGTGCAAATACTGAAGTTTTACTTTTAATGGTTTGTTTTTGCTGGAATGTTGTAATATTGACTGGCACTTTAAATAGTGGAGTATGAGTGAATGGTGAACGAGGGATTGAGTGAGTTGAGTGGTGGAAGAATCTGGTGTTTGGGTGAGCTAGTTTGTGGAGGAGTTTGGTGTGATCAGGAAAAATAAACAAGTTCTGCTTAACTAGGAGACTAAAACACACTAAAGTAGCAAAGCTTTTTTTTAGAAGATTTTTTAATCTGTTACAAATACTTGTATGTCCTTTATTCGTTTATTCGTCAACTTAATTACATCATTAAAGATTCAAAAACAGAAGTAAAACAATTAATAAAATAAAATAGACCAGACAAGTTGCTTATGTAAGTCTTTCGGTTGTTCCCTTTTAGGGGTCGCCACAGCGAATCATCTGTCCCCACCCTAACCCTATTCTCTACATCCTCTTCACTCACACACACTAACTTCATCTCCTCGTTTATATCACATCCAAATACCCCTCTTTGCTCTTTCCTCTTTACCCTCTGCCTGGTAGCTTCATTTCTAACATCCTCCTACCGATATATTCACTATCCCTCCTCTGGACATGTCCAAACCACCTCAATCTGTCCTCCCTGATTTTCTCCCCAAAACATCTAACATGAGTCGTCCCCCTGATGAACTCATTTCTAATACTGTCCAACCACTGTCTCTAAACCATACATCATGGCTGTCTCACCACTGTCTCTTAACCATACATCATAGCTGGTCTCACCACTGTCTCTTAACCATACATCATAGCTGGTCTCACCACTGTCTCTAAACCATGTCTCTAGCTGGTCACCACTCTCTAACCATAGCTCATAGCTGTCTCACCACTGTCTCTAAACCATACATCATAGCTGGTCTCACCACTGTCTCTAAACCATACATCATAGCTGGTCTCACCACTGTCTCTAAACCATACATCATAGCTGTCTCACCACTGTCTCTAAACCATACATCATAGCTGGTCTCACCACTGTCTCTACATCAAACCATGTCCCTAAACCATCATAGCTGTCTCACCACTGGCTCTCACCACTGTCTCTAAACCATACATAACATCTCTATAGCTGTCTAGTCTCACCACTCATAGTCTCTAAACCATACATCATAGCTGCTCTCACCACTGTCTCTAAACCATACATCATAGCTGTCTGTCTCAACCCACATCTCACCAAACTGTCTCTGTCCCAACATCATTCTGCACCTTCCCTTAATTCTAGCTGCTCTCATATACATATAGCTGGTCTCCAGTTGCTTGTGTGAGTGCGGTGCTCAGATAGAGAGAGAGTGTGATTAGTGAATGGGTGACAGGTGTGAGTGATTAGTATTCTGGCGAATGACACATCTCATATCTCATAACGAACTTGTTTTTTTTCTCATAGCGGCGATGATCCGGGGGAACCCGTATAACTGCTCTCAGTTCGCCAGTTCTCTGGACTGGCTGATTAGCAGACTGGAGAGACTTGAAGCGTCGGCTGGTGTGTTTTTGTTATCAAACATGTGTAACATGCAACTAACAGTCTGTAGATGGAACGTCTGTAGATCTTCTGTGAATGCTGGTTCCTCTGTCTGCTTCAGGAATTCTGGAAGTGCTGCACTGTGTATTAACGGAAAGCCCAGAGGCACTGAATTTTATTAAAGAAGGACACATTCGCTCCATCATCACACTGTTAGACAAACACGGACGCAACCACAAGGTACCGAAATGTCTGCGTGTGTGTGTGTGTGTGTGTGTGTGTGATTTCTGTTTTATGTGTTACAAAAGTTTAATCATGCACTGAATGGGCTTCTGCATCGTGTGTTTGTGTGTTTGTGTGTGTGTGTGTGTGTGTGTGCAGATTTTGGAGGTGCTGTGTTCACTGTGTGTGTGTCACGGTACAGCAGTGCGCTCTAATCAGAACCTGATCTGTAACACACTTCTGCCTGAAAGAGATTTACTGCTGCAGAGCCGCCTGGTCAACCGTGTTATCAGGTACACATGCACACACACACACACACACACACACACACACACACACACCTTTTTCTGAATTAATGTGGCATATTAATGCTGGCAAGTAGCTTTTTTTAATAATAACATTTATTATTATTATTTGATATTATCATTATTATTATTAGTTATCATTGTTATAATTGTTATTATTATCATTGTTATCATTATTATTTTTTTTATTATTATTATTATTATCATTATTATTGTTGTTGTTATTGTTAATATTGTCATTAATATTACTATTGTTGTTGTTATTATTATTATTATTAATATTATTAATGTGAGGGTGATTTTGCCTGTGGTGGTTCAGCTGTCGGATTAATGGAAGACTAAAAAAACAATCTCAGCATGTTGGTATAAAACTGTACATTTCTTGTCTGGTACCACTGCCCACAGCTACTTACATCATCCATGGAAATAAGCACAGTTAGAATCGTTAAATATGTGGAAGAGCGTCGCTATGGAGTGATTATAATGTATTGTAACAGGTAGCAAGACTCGTTAGCGCATAATTCAATATTTCAATATGGTCACACTTTAAATTGGTTAAAAAAGAGATGAAGTAAAGTAAAATACAGATAGACAGTTAATTTAACTCAGCAGAGATGTAAATGTTACATAAGAAGGAGAAAAAGGAGAAAGAGAGATTTAGGCAGATAGAGAGAGTGGGAAAAAGTGAAAGAGAGAGAAGATAGAGTGAGAAAAATGGAGAGAGAGTGAGAGAAAGTGGGAGAGAGTAAGAGAGAAGAGGGAGATAGAGATAGGAAGAAAAAAGTGAAAGAGAGAGTTATGGAGATAGAGAGAGGGAGAAAAGTGGGAGAGATAAAGAGAGAGTTATGGAGATAGAGAGAAGAAGAAAGAGTTAGGAGAAGAGAAGTGGTAGAGAGAAGAGTTATAGGAGAGGCAGAAAAGTAGAGAAAGAAAAAGTTATGGAGAGAGAAAGAGTGGGAGAGAGAGAGTAAGAGAGAGAGTTATGGGAGATAGAGAGAGGGAGAAAAGTGTGACAGAGAAGAGAGTAGAGAGAGGGAGAAAGTATGGAGATAGAGAGAGGGAGAAAAAGTGGGAGAGATAAATAGAGAGCGGTTATAGAGATGGGAGAGATAAAGAGTGAGAAAAGAGTGGAGAGATAAGAGAGTTAGAGTAGATAGAGTGGAGATAGAGAGAGGAGAAAAGTGGGAGAGATAAAGAGAGAGTTATGGAGATAGAGAGAGGGAGAAAAGACAGTGGGGAGAGAGATAGAGAGAGAGAGTTATGGAGAGAGAGGGAGAAAAGTGGAGAGAGAGGGAGAAAGTGGGAGAGATAAAGAGAGAGTTATGGAGAGTTAGAGCATAGAGAGAGAAAAAGTGGAGAAAAAGTGGGAGAGAGAGAGTAACGATAAAGAGAGAGTAAGATAGAGAGAGGAGAAAAGTAGAGAGAGAGGATAGAGAAGAGGAGTGAGAGATGAGAGATAAAGAGAGAGTTATGGAGATAGAGAGAGGAGAAAAGTGGGAGAGATAAAGAGAGAGTTATGGGCGATGAGAGAGGGGAGTGGGAGAGAAAAGAAAAAGTTCTCTTACATGATTATGATCATGCCAGTTATTATTGAGTAACTAGAGAGGAGAGAGAGAGACAGAGAGAAGGAGGAAATAAAGAGAGATTCGGAAAAGAGAGAGGAAGAAAAGTGGGGAGAGAAAAAGAGTTAGGAGATGAAGAGAAAAGTTTCTTAACAGAGTATTATTATGATTATTATAAAAATCTTTATTTTAATAACATTTTGGCCGAAGTATTGAGTAATTTTGCCTCTGTAAATGAATAGTATGTCTTCTATGCAGTAATCTATTTTCATATAAGACCGAAATCCTTAAAAAGAATATCATATAAATATAATTATAAAAATAAATTATTATGTAAATGTATTTCCTTAGCACGTCACACAAACCTCACTTTAATTATGTAATTTATGATTTTATTATTTAGCTGTACTGATATTTCACAATCCATAAATTGTGGTTTTATTTTCAAATATTTTTTGCGTTTTGTGATTATTTGTTATTTGATTTTTTAAATTGATTTATTAAGATTTTATAAAATGTATTATTTGATGTCTAGTTTCAGGCTATAACATCTTTACATGTCACTCATGAATTTTTTTTTGTCAGTGTTCGTCCAAACATCTTCTTCTGCATGGGAGCTGACTCCGCCCAGTACAGGAAGTGATATATGAGGTGTGGTGGAGCGGGCGGAGCCTTTTGTGACCCCTGAGCCGACTCACCTTGAGGTGGGTTGGGCCTGTAGTGCAGGTTATCACCCCTCCCCTACAGGGAGGTCACCGATGGGGGTCAAACGGAGTCGGGGACGACCTGCACTCGTACGGGTTCGACGGCCTGCACCTGTGGACAGGTGAGGACAGAAAAAGTACAAAAATCACTCGTGAGACGGTGTGAAACTAAAGTATCACACTACAGATTGGATGAGGTAAAGAAAAATGATTGAATAAAAGCGATTTTAAAGTTTCAATATTTATTTTTATATATTTTTTCTTTTTGTATTTATACCAAACGGATCATTAGCATCATTAGAAAATAATAATGATAATAAATAACAATAATAATAATAATGATAAAATAAATAACACATAGTTCTTCTTCTTCTTCTCTTTTATTATAAGGAGAGAAACAAAGGAGTTAAGGAGTTAGAGAAGAGAGAGAGAAAAAAGTGTGAGAGAGAGAAAGAGAGACTTAGGGAGATAGAGAGGGAAAAAAAGTGAGAGAGAGTTAGAGAGAGGGAAAAGGTGAGAGAGAGAAAAAAGAGAGTTAGGGGTAGAGAGAGGGAAAAAAAGTGAGAGAGAGAAAAAGAGAGTAGTTAGGGAGGAGAGGAGGGAAAAAAAAGGAGAGAAAGAAAAAGTGTAACTGAGAGAGCAGCTTAGGGAGATGGAGGGAAAAAAAGTGAGGGAGTTAGAGGAGGGAAAAAGGGAGAGAGAGAAAAGAGAGTTAGGGAGATAGAAGGGAAAAAAAGGGAGGAGAGAAAAAGAGAGTTAGGAGATAAGAGGGAAAAAAGTGAGAGAGTAAGAGGGAAAAAGGTGAGAGAGAGAAAGAGAGTTGGGAGAAGAGAGAGGGAAAAAAAGTGAGAGAGAGAAAAGAGATTTAGGGAGATAGAGAGGGAAAAAAAGTGAGAGAAAAAAAGTGTGAGAGAGGAAAAGAGAGGGACTAGGGATAGAGAGGAGGGAAAAAAACAAAGAGAGTTGAGAGTTAGAGAGAGGAAAAAAGAGAGAGAGAAAAAGAGAGTTAGGGAGAAGAGAGAGGGAAAAAAAAAGTGAGAGAGAGAGTAGAGAAGAGAGGAAAAAAAGGCGAGAGAGAAAAAGAGAGTTAGGGAAAACGATTGGTAATAGAGAGGGAAAAAAAGTGAGAGAGGAAAAAGAGAGTTAGGGAGATAGAGATGAAAAAGTTGAGAGAGAGAGCAAAAGAGAGTTAGGGAGATAGAGAGAGGTGGACAAAAGTAGAAAGCGAAGAGAGAGTAGGAAGAGAGAGAGATACACAAAAGACAGATACCTTACTGTTAATTTTTAATATTGGTATTTTTTGCTTACATTTATTTAATATTACAATATTCTAATTGTTTTTTCATGCTTATCTATTTTTTTCCACTGAGGGGCAGACGAGGCGGAGAGGAGGAGTTTGGGGTTTTTTACTTTCATTCCACCTGTGATTCATTGGGGCTCTATTTGTTACACATACTCTATATAAATTTTAATTTTCTTAATATTCATTATTAAATACTGTATGTAGTATAAATCTGTGTATGTTAAATCCTAACTGTATAAATCCCCATGAATCAATCGCAGTTCTTGATTCCACACGCAGGTGGAGTCGGACGCAGGGTCAGTTCGGCCAATCAGCGGCTGCTGAGGGAGGAGGATGTGGTCAGCTGCTGCCTCGACCTCAGTGAGGCGTGTATTTCGTTTCGAGTAAATGGGCAACCCGTGCAAGGCATGATGGAGAACTTTAACACCGACACACTGATGTTTCCGGTGGTCAGTTTCTCCGCTGGAGTCAGGTGACATTTTTAATTAAATTCTTCTTATTAAAAATAATAAATAATAAAATAAAAAAATAATTCTTTTTACAATAAAACTCATTAAAATAAGACGTGTTAGTGATGTGTGTTTGTGTATTAAGGTCAGTGTTAGTGATGTTGTGTTTTTGTGTATTAAGGTCAGTGTTAGTGATGAGTGTTTGTGTATTAAGGTCAGTGTTAGTGAGTGTGTTAGTGTATGGTAATTGTGTTGTGTAGTGTTGTTAGGTAAGGTCAGTGTTAGTGATGTGTGTTTGTGTATTAAGGTCAGTGTTAGTGATGTGTGTTTGTGTATTAAGGTCAGTGTTAGTGATGTGTGTTTGTGTATTAAGGTCAGTGTTAGTGATGTGTGTTTGTGTATTAAGGTCAGTGTTATTAGGTCAGTGTTATGATGTGTGTTGTGTATTAAGGTCAGTGTTAGTGATGTGTGTTGTTGTGTATTAAGGTCAGTTGTTAGTGATGAGTGTTTGTTATTTTTAAGGTCAGTGTTAGTGATGTGTGTTTTTATTAGGTCAGTTTATGATGTGTGTTTGTGTATTAAGGTCAGTGTTAGTGATGAGTGTTTGTGTATTAAGAGAGGAAGGTCAGTGATCGTAGTGTGTTGGTGTCATAGTGATGTTGTTTGTGTATTAAGTCAGTGTAGTGATGAGTGTTTGTGTATTAAGGTCAGTGTTAGTGATGTGTGTTTTGTGTATTAAGGTCAGTGTTAGTGATGAGTGTTTGTGTATTAAGGTCAGTGTTAGTGATGTGTGTTTGTGTATTAAGGTCAGTGTTAGTGATGAGTGTTTGTGTATTAAGGTCAGTGTTAGTGATGTTGTGTGTGTTTATTAAGGTCCAGTGTTAGTGATGTTAGTGTTTGTGTATTAAGGTCAGTGTTTTTATGATTGTTTGTGTATGTAAGGTCAGTGTTAGTGACTAGAGTGTTTGTGTGTTGTGTATTAAGGTCAGTGTTAGTGATGTGTGTTTGTGTATTAAGGTCAGTGTTAGTGATGTGTGTTTGTGTATTAAGGTCAGTGTTAGTGATGAGTGTTTGTTATTTTAAAGGTGTGTGTGTTGTTTCAGTGTCAGTAATCAGTGTTTGATATTCCAGGGTGCGTTTATTGTTGGGACCTCAGCACGGAGAGTTTAAGTTTCTGCCCCCTGCTGGATTCTCAGCATGTTCTGAGGCTTTACTCCCGAAGGTGTGCTGCAGACTGGAGCTGTGTGAAGAGGTCACACGGGGTCACGGATGCGGCCCACGGGAACTATTAGGCCCTGCGGTATCAGGCGACAGTCTGGTTTTTACCCCTTCACCAGTGGACACCAATCAGGTGAGACGAACCACCAAAACCTTCACCTTTAATATTTTCGCATGGTACATCCTCCAGCATTTCTGTGCATCTGATCCACTAATTATCTATTCAACAGCTGCACATAGGAGTGTAAGAGTGTGTGTTTAACCAGTGTGTGTGTGTGTGTGTGTGTGTTGGATCAGGTGACACTGCCTCCGCAGATGGAGTTGATCAGAGAGAGACTGGCGGAAAACCTGCATGAGATCTGGCTGCTGGAGAAAACCGAACAGGGCTGGACACACGGGCCTGTGAGTCAAAATACACAAAACACAACCACTGCATCAGAGCACACCTGTCAACATCTGGATTTAAAAATAAGGCAACCCCCTCCCTCCCTTCTTGTCTTATTGGCGAGTGACGTAGACGTTTTAGCTAATGTATGGACGGAAGGATGGAAGGAAGAAAGAAAAAAAACATATATGAACTTGAGCAATATTATGTTTAAATTGGATCTGCTAAACACACACACATATGCACTTGCACATATACACGCACACACACACACACACACACACATGCTTGATTATAGTTATTTAAGCAGCCTTTTTTCCAACACACTGTAAAAATACTGATGAGAAAAATTACACAGCATAAAAATAGAGAGTGTGTGTGTGTGTTTTTGTGTGTATTTGTGTGTGTGTGTGTGTGTGTGTGTGTATGTATGTGTGTGTCTGTGTGTTGAAGGTAAGAGATGACAGTAAGCAGCTTCACCCTGGGCTGGTGGAGTTTTCCAAACTTCCGGATCAGGAGAAACTCAACAAGCTCCAGATGTCTGAACACATGCTGAGGTTCTCCTCCGTCATCACCCAGAAATACAACACAAAAAACCCAGAAGTGTTTAAGGAGACAAAAAAAATCAGAATAATATAAATTTTTGATAGTATTATTAATCCTTTATCGTTCTCCAAGAGTTATTAAGAATGATTTGCAAGTCTTATAAAGCCAGATTTTATTTACAAAAGAACATAGGACAAATATCCGATCCAATTAAATCTTCATTAAGAGTGCGATGAAAGTGTCCGATCAGCTAATAATCAAAGTTTTTCAGTCCAATTCTCCACATCGCTCTGTATTTCTCTAGGTCTTTGTTGGCTCTCGGAGTTCATATCGGAGTGTCTGGTGACCACACGGAGGCGACGGTGAAGTACATCCGGCTCTCAAACAAGTAGGTTTAACAGAAGGTGCTCAGGAAAAGGAAACTAAGAAAGAAAGGAAGGAAGAAATAAAGGGAGGGAGGAAGGTAGGAAAGAATGTAGGGGGAAAAAGAAGGGGAAAAGGAAGTGAAGAAAGAAAAGTGAGGAAAAAAGGGAAGAAAGAAAAAGGGCAGAAAGAAGGGAAGAATGAAGGGAAGAAGATAAGGGAAAGAAGCAGAAAAGACAGGAAGGTAGGAGGCAAAAATAAACACATAGAAACACAAGATAGAAAAAAGGAAAAGATAAAAAGTAGATAAAAAAAGAAAGAAAAGAAGAAAGGAAGGAGAAAAGAAAAAAGAGAAAGAAAGAAAGAAAAAAGGGAAAGAAAGAAAGAAAAAAGAGAAATAAATCTTTCTCCTGCGCAGGTACGAGCTGTGGAACGGTTACAGACCGGCTCCAGTGGATCAGTCAAGAATTTCTCTAAAAGCTGCTCAGGAAGAACTGCTGGAAGCGCTGGCTCAGAACGAGCACAACATCTGGGCCAGAGAGCACATCAGGCAGGGCTGGAGCTACGCACCACAACCGGTAGAGTTACTGTACTACCGGACATACAGATCCATATGTGTGATGTCATCTAACTAAGTGTATGTGTGTGATATAATCTAACTAAAAATGTATGTGTGATGTCATCTAACTAAAAATATATGTGTGTGATGTAATCTAACTAAAAATATATGTGTGTGATATAATCTAACTAAAAATGTATGTGTGATGTCATCTAACTAAAAATATATGTGTGTGATGTAATCTAACTAAAAGATATGTGATTGATGTCATCTAACTAAAAAATATATGTGTGATGTCATCTAACCAAAATATATGTGTGATGTCATCCAACTAAAAATGTGTTATGTATTCTAGAATATGTGTGTGATGTCATCTAACTAAACATATGTGTGATGTCGTCTGACTAAAAATATGTGTGATGTCATCTAAATAAAAATATATGTGTATGATTTCATCTAAATAGAAATATATGTGTGTGATGTCATCTAACCAAAAAATACTAAGATAAATGTAAGCCTGTGGCGGGCGGTGCATTTGGTACCTGGGCCTTCAGTGGGAATTTACCCTAAAGATACACCTCTTAATACCCCCACTATCAGGTCGCAATTATAGAAACCATCAATACTAAACAAACACACAATATAACACAGTGTGGAATTACAGACAGAGAGACAAGAAACCCGTTAACACACAACTCCAAACCTCTACACTACAACCCACAACTGCATTTTATCCGTACGGCAATGCAAAATTCTTGCTAAATTTTAATTCTAAAGGTTAGTTCACACTGAGTCCGACATTTTCATATGAACGGTAAAAAATGATTACAACCTCATGTTGTGTCGAACACGCTTACACACTGCCTCCGAAACATCATAGAAAATTCAAACTGCCTTCAGTTTTCGGCATTTTTCGCATCCATAGACAGAATTTTGTGGGGTGTGTTTCGACAATTCAGAGCCACCGTACGAGTGAAAGCCTAAATCCAAAATAGTGAACAACTTCTGCAGTCTATTGTATGATGGTTTTAATGCCCGGCTTTTCCTGCGGTTTGGTGTGTGTTTGGGGGTTGGGGGCGGTGGTGTGTATGTCCATACTGCCATACTGTCTCTCTGTTCAGGATCTGTTGGTTCTCGGAAATTTGTGGTCTTCTGTTTTGATATGTCTCTCCAGTATCACTAGCAAATTATTTAACTGAGTCACTGAAATGCTAAAATTAATTTTAAATCACTGATGAATTTTTAAAATAATGAATATGAAAAAATGCATATCATTTTTTCAGACTTCAATGTGCAAGGACCTTAAGGGAGGGCTTCCACTTTCGAGCTTCCACTGTATAACCTTATGCTCTGTATGTTTACATTTGCATTTACAGCATTTGGCAGTCGCTCTTAACCAAAGTGACTTACATTCATCTTTTTTTTATAAAACTGGGCAATTGGGGGCCCACAGTGGTGGCTTGGTTGTGCTGGGAATCAAACCCCAGTCTTTCTGGTATTAGTCCAACATCTTAACCACTAAGCCACCGCACTCCTATGCGACATCACACCCAAAACAGGTTTCAATCCCTAATAAAATTTTTTGGTCATAGTGATTTGATTGACATGTAAAATAGTATCATATCGGGTTTCAGGATATTAAGGGGAAGAGGAGCCCTCAGCTGGTGCCGTTCGGTCTGCTGGACGAGAAGAGCAGAGATTGTGCTAAAGAGATGGCGAGGAATGTGTTGGGAACTCTGATTGGATTCGGATACACTGTGGAACCATCTGAGCAACAGGCGTGTGAGTTACTGACACTAAATATTAAAAAACAAAAAGAATAACGTGTAAAAAATATTTGAACAAATTGACTGTCAATTGATAGATGAAGAAAGAAAGATAAACTGATTCTACCTTCAACGGGCAATTCTGGACGAACTGCCATGAAACTTACCAACTGGGATCTGATGTCCAGGAGTTTAAGAGTTCTTCTGTAGCTGGAATCACGCAGACACACAACTGTACAGAAAAGAAAATCTTCCGTTTAATAATTTAATGCCAAGTAGCAGCATTTATACACACAATTATCAACAGTATAATATAACAATAGAACATAAAAAAAGGCTAAAAGAAACTGGAACATCTAAAACGCTTGCTAGCTTCAAGGTTCTTACAATATACAAAGAGTGCCGGCCTTAAAGTTGTGTATGAAGGAAAGACACACAAAGGATAAAACAAACAATACCTAATGCCTAATAAATAATCTTATTGATTAGCTGCATTTACACTGCACATAACCCAACTCCGATTTTTTCCTCCAATCTGTCACAGATCGGATTTGACTCATGACAGTGTAAGCACATAGATTCCGATATTTTCAGATCGGATTCAGGCCTCATTTATATGTGAGAATGAATCGGATCCATGCATTAGAATCTGCCATGTAAGCAGTTAGATTAGGATTTTTACCTGTCAATGCCGGTCATAACGTCAATGAATAAACGCAATGGCGCATGACGTCAACTCAGGTGGACACAAACAGCAATATAAAAAACTTACTAAACTGTTTTGATATTTATCAATTTTATTCCAGATAACAAATGTTCGAGACCCAGATAAGGGGAAGTTTTAATAATCTATAATTAAAGTTTTTTTTTTTCTGTACTGCGCACTGCGGCTGATCAGAAACACACACACACACACACACACACACACCAGGCATTCTTTTCCAGCTAAAACCCAGGTTGCATGCTGGTTTTAGCTGGAAATCTTTTGGTGTATAAGCGATAACACGTCTTAAGTCTTTAGAAAATATGGCTTCTACAATGTTATCTTTACATCTCTATGAAGCAAGTGTTAGCAGTGTGAAACGACAACAACAAAACTTAGATTCTGTTTAGCTGAGCATACAATCAAGTTCTTAGATTGAAGAGGGATGCGGTAAAAACAAAAGTATGAACACAACACCAAAGCAATACTATTTTGTTGTTTGTGTCTTTGTTTCTAGCCCAGGACCCTGACATAAAAGTTGCAAGTCAGGAGGTGTCTCGCATATTCCGTGTGGAGCACACGTTTGCAGTGCATGATGGGAAATGGTATTTCGAGTTTGAGGCAGTCACTGCTGGCGAGATGAAAGTGGGCTGGGCTCGAGTGGGATGTCCACCAGACATGGAGTTGTGGTCGGATGAGCAGGCGTTCGTGTTTGATGGTTCAAAGGTATTACATCCAGCACTATAACAGTTCTCTGTGCTAATGTAGGACACGATAGTTTAGTTATTTGTAATATTAGTTTTACTAGCACTGTTAAAGTAATTTAAAACTATTTATTGTCAAATTTGACAATATTATTGTACTTATGGAAATTTTTAGAAACAAAACATATGTTGTATTGATGTCACTGTCTGTTGATTTTATTTGTGTAGGGTCAGTGGTGGCATGGAAGCACTGTCCCATTTGGTCATGTTTGGCAGAAAGGGGATGTGATTGGCTGTTTGTTGGATTTGACTCGACAAACCATGATGGTCACTTTAAATGGAGAGCTACTGCTCAACACATATGGCTCTGAAATTGCTTCCAAAGGATTCTGTACAACTGGGGGTGAGTTTTGCCCTACAGTAATATACGGAATGTCTATTCTAATTTTTTAAAAAGTGTTATTACATGTTTTTACACATCTATTACAATGTAATACAATTGTTATTACAGACTATTAAGGTTTACAGTCATTTTTATATAACAACATAGTAATAACTTGGCTGATTTAGACAAAAAAAAGCTGCGTTAGACAAAAATGTAGCTAATATTACATTGTATTTCTTAAAAATGTGATTTGTATTACATTTTGTACCTTAGGATTTGTTCCTGTGTGTTGCTTGGGTGTGAATCAGGTGGGACAATTGAATTTAGGCCAACAGGTCAACTTATTAAAATACTTTAGTGTGTGTGGGCTTCAGGACGGGTACCAGCCTTTTGCCCTAAACATGAGCAAAGATCCACCACTCTGGGTGAGCTGGAAAGAGCCTTTATTTGTACAGATACCAGAGGACCATCCCAACTTACAGGTAAGTAAAATAGCTTTGGTAGCTAAACCTTTGAATTTGTACAATATATTTGTACAATTTTTTACATTTTAGCATTTGCCAGACAACCTTTTTTCAGAGCGACTTAAATTACAACTGAGCAATTGTTGGCCTGCTTTTCGGCCCAGCAGTGTGACCTTGGTGATGCTGGGATTCAAACCTATTCACCAGGGATAGTGGCAGCACAGAAGTCCTAAACATTTACAGCTTCTGGGAATTGCGACATAACATCAGCTTCTAAAAGAAATAACAACAAGCTGTAATTTCTCCAGAAGTTGTTAAAAGCTGAATTTAAGGTGTCTCTGTCAGTAGAAGTCTTAATGTACAAGGGAACTATAGCTAGGGAGGGTTTGGTGGTCAAAACCAGCAGGACATTAAAGCGGCAAGTATGTCACAGTAAAAATTTCGCTTTGACTTGGAATCGAAACCCAAATGGTTGTGGGAGCGCAACAACTCTTTCTCTATCTCCCCCATTTCATCCCCCTGCCCTAACAATAAAGACAAAAATGCTCAAAATATATCTTAAAAAAAATAACAGCTGATTGAGAGGAGAAATAAAAATGTATTAAGAATATGATATGCGCAACATTAGATTTAAAGATGAATAAGATAAATGTGGCCCTGAGGTTTAAGCACGTCAGGAATAGGAGTGTTTCAGAGGTCTATGGCACGCAGAACAACGCTGCATCAGTTTCTTTGTTGTTTCAGACAGTGTTAAATACCGTTTCTAGCCCATCAAACATTTATCTAAGGCAAAATGAAGTTGTCCAGTGTGAGAGAAACACTGGAGCATATCCTGAGATGCGGCCCAAATCCCTGGTAAAAAAAGACCTTGCTACACAAACTTGTATAAGCTGAAGAACAGACAGGATCAACATTTAGAATGTTAAAAAAACAATTACACATTTAATGGCAAATTAAATGTAAAAAAACCCACCATTTTTTCTGGATTTCAGTGTTCAGTGGAAAAATTATTTGTATTAGCCTATTTATACCAGCTGACCTAGTATGTATGACCTTCACTTGCAGTTTTGAAAAGCTAGTGCTATAATAAGAACATGTACCTAAAGAAGAATAGACTAATAAGAAACCTGTATCTTAACAAAATATGCATAAAGAGTGGTGTCAATTAAATCAAGTCAAAGCAGTAAAGTAATTCACACACAGACATAAGAACTAACAACCAACCTGTGTCAAATGTGTAATGATGTAACCTTTGTTTTATTTTACTCTTAGGTTAGTTATATTGATGGGAGTGTTGGCCACCTGCCAGCTCTCAAGGTCACCCAGCGGTCAGTAAGATTACTTGACAGTCCCGGCACTGATGTAGAATTCTATCGTCTGAGTTTGCCCATACAGTGTGCACAAGTATTCACCAAACCTGTAGATGGCACGGTACCACCAGCTAGCAGTGTAACATGTTACATTAAAGATCCAGAAGAAGGTGAGGACTCTGACTTTGAAATGCTGATGAAGTCAGCTCACAGACAGACAGGAAGTAGAGATGAACTAAACAACCATAAGGACCATGCCCAAGAGAAGCCTTCCAGACTCAAGCAAAGGTCAGTTCAGTGTAATTCTTGTTGGTTCTGACCTAAAAGAACTTGTGTAGTAAATCACATTCAAGCGTTAACTTGTCTATATAAGACTATCAAGAATCTATTAATCAGAATTATCAACAAAGTCAAAATAGCCAACACTGCTGTTGCTGTATGCTTTTTGGCTTAATGTTTTGTGCTTTATAGGTTTCTTTTGAAGAAGAAACCAGAGTTAATCTCTAGTGGTTCTTCAGCTCGGCTACTGGAGGAGGTGTTGGCAATCGAGAGGGACAGTGGTAATCAACTTGCCAACTGCACTAAGGTTAGAGAATAAAACAGTTACACATATCATTCTGACACTGTGATTTTTCTATTTAGCCTTTTTGATATTACTTTTTCTCCAGTACCACTATTCTGTGAAGATCCTTCATGGGCAAGACCCATCCTGTGTCTGGGTTGGATGGGTGAATTCAAACTTTTACTGTTATGACCGAACATTTGACCCGGAGAAAGCATGTAGTGTAACTGTCACACTTGGAGACCAATGGGGAAAAGTTGTGGAGAGGTTAATGACATCATCACTCTAGCTAAACTACCATATTCTTTTTATTAGATGTAAAAAAATAGTGTTAAATAATGCACTGCAGGCAGTTTGTTTTGATGCGATTTTGCTTAAATTCCTAACAGTGTCAAGTGTACTTGCTGTTACATGGTGTGTGCTGCAGAGGGCAGTAGTCTCACCAACAGTCGTAGTAGCACAGGCCTGGAGATTGGCTGTTTGGTTGACACAGCGACAGGATTTCTTACCTTTACTGCTAACGGAAAGGAGATGGGTCTTTTCTATCAGGTAACTATTCCAATAGTTTGTTGTCCTAAATTGTTCTTTTAAAATGTGCCCATTGAGCTTACCATAAGGCCTTTGTAATGTATGCATATAAATATGGTTCCTTAACCTTATCAGGTGGAACCAGGTACTAAACTGTTTCCGGCAGTTTTTGCTAAAGCTACCAGTTCGGATGTCTTCCAGTTTGAACTTGGACAAATTAAGGTAAAAATACTTGAATCCTGGAGTCTGATAAGCTATCTACTTATTTACAAACACTACTATCTTGGTACTAATCTTTTAAAATGGAAACCAATAATCTTTCCATAGGGTACGCTGCCACTGTCTGCTGGTTTGTTTCGAAGTGAGAGAAATAATGTAGAGCTTCAGTGTCCTCCCAGACTCAGTGTTCAATCTCTGGTACCCATAAGGTGGACACGACTCCCTGAACATGGCCCGCAGGTAGAATTGACCTGGCTTGAGGAGAAGCAAGGTTGGAGGGTACAGTGCACCAAGAGTCCACAGGTCATGGCTTTGCAAATTCCAGAGGAAGACAGGTCAGAGGGCAAAGGTGTTGGGTTAGGAGTGTTTATAATTTTAGGTGGCAAATACTGTATAATCTTCTATATAATTAAACCCTATGCTTTTGCCAACTGTATACTTCCAGCACATTTTGTACAACAGTTTTTATATAAAACCTCATATACTTGTATCTGAGAAGCTAAGATAATAATAGCAAATTATTGGTAAAAAACCTTTCTGTTGTGTCCCAGGTGCATAGACATTCTCGAGCTCTCTGAACTGCACAATCTTCTCAAGTTCCATGATCACACTCTCCGTCTCTATTCTGCCCTCTGTGCTCATGGAAACATACCTGTAGGCCATGCCTTGTGCAGCCACATTGACCAATCACAAATTCTGTTTGCCTTGCGCTGTTCCAGACTACCTGGGAATTTGCGAGTAGGTTTCTATAACCTATTAATGACCGTCTACCTCAGTGCCCACAGCAGTGCCAGACAGTCTACAACCCACGAGTATATTGTGCCCATGTCTGATACTATGCAGACTATTACACTTTTTGAAAACAATAGATGGCAGCACACCCTTCCAGGCAGTAACATCAGCACCTCTCTGCGCCCAAGAATGCACTTCAGCTCGACTTGTTTTGTTAGACCATGCAGCAACAGTCTTGATAACAGGTCCAATAAATCTGAAAATGGTTCCTGCCAATATAGTCCTGCATTTCCACTGGATGTGCTGAAAACTCTAATGACAGCCATGTTGCAGGATGCAGTCTACTCAGTGGGGAAGAAGATCAGGGACCCTGTGGGAGGCACTGTAGAGCTACTGCTCGTTCCTCTTCTCCAACTCCTTCACAGCCTCTTTCTCATGGGTGTATATTGTCACTCAGATCTGCGGCATGTGCTTTCTTTTATTTTGCCCTCTGCTTATCTGAGGGAAAATGTCAAGAATGATAATAATATAAAGGAAGATGAGTTTAAAGGAGGACCTTTTACTGAACAACGGACACTGTTGCAGATGAATCTACCAGAAGCCGTAAAACTACAGGTATAGACGACTATAATAATAATATAACATGTGCTCAGTATTGCTTAATTCTAATCACAGATACAATCAGTGAATTGCTGAAGGTTCACTTTGTTCCATTTTTATGTCATCCTAAATTTTTTATTGCTTTATTTTGTTAATTATTTCTCTCCATTTTTCATAGTTATGCCACATGCTGCAGTATCTGTGTGACTGTCAGCTGCGTCATAGGGTCGAGGCCATAGTGACCTTCTCTATCGATCTTGTGGGTCGCCTTCAGAGCAACCAGCGCTCTCGCTACATGGATGTCATGGAGGCACTCAACATGTCTGCTGCTCTCACTGCCCGCAAGACCAAAGAGTTTCGCTCTCCACCTCAAGAACAGGTACCCAGGAAATTGTCCAAGGAAACAGTAGTACAGAGTGGACAACATTAGGTTTAAGTCATACAATACAAAAGACTCAGGCAGATCAGAATCAATAAATCGCTCTGTTTCCCCAGATGAACATGTTGCTAAATTTTCGGGACAAGGAGCAAGACTGTCCCTGCCCAGAGAAGATTAGAGAGCTACTTTGGGATTTTCACTTTGACCTCAGGAGCCATTGTGGTAACTCATTAATCATGAAACATATCCCAACCAAACAGCCAATAATATTTATCATAGAAATGTTTTTATTTTACCAGGAGTTGAAACTGAGGAAACCCTAGGGAATGAAGATGATGAGAATCAGCCTATCAGGAATCGCTTAAGAGACCTGGTGGACAAAATGTCTTATCTAAAAAGAAGGATGTCTGGTGTGGTAGAAAAGGATGTTGTGGTTAAACCTGGTGAGAGATTTCAAAACACAATAGTAGTTGAATACCAAAATTCAATCTTATGTCTGTTTCCTACTTTTATTATACTAATAATTATTATTATTGTTGTATCCTGCTTCTTTATTTTTTTCTAGTTCCTCAGCCTCATTCTCTTAATTTTTCTCTCCAGTTTCTCTTCAGTGGCTAATCTCAGATGCTGTGATGCGTTGGGCTCACGAGGGTCCGCTGGAGGACCCGGTTCTAGTTCGTGCTGCCTTTGGACTACTGCGTTGCCAGTATGCTGGACTGGCTGGAAAATTGGCCACCGCTTTACAAAAAGCCTATTGCATTACTCAAAATTCAGTAGAGGACACACTTGGCCTGCAGGAGGCACTGGGACGGATTCGCTCACTACTTACAGCCAGGATGGGTAAAGAAGAAGAGGAACTCATGATCCGATTACTTGGGTAAGAGACATGTGATGTCAAACACTTTTAATTAGACCAAGAAGACACAATGTTTAATAATCACATACAGCATGGTGAGAACAAATAAGAGCTTTACCAGGCCTTATTTAGTTATTGTTCATGTAGCATGGTGCATTTAGACAAGACGCAACCTTATAAGACAAACTCTTTATTAGAGTAGAATTTCACATACCAACAATATAATGATTTAGACACAAACTAACAAAGAATAAGAGATCTGATCTTGTATTTGGCTCCTATACTCTTCCCTCTGTAGTAATATCATGAACAATAAAGTCTTCTACCAGCACCCAAACTTGATGAGGGCACTAGGTATGCACGAGACCGTCATGGAGGTGATGGTTAATGTCTTGGGGACCCAGGAATCTAAGGTAGCTGTGCATTGATTTTTTTTTGTACATTTGGAGCTATTTTAGGAACGATGTCAACATTAGCTTTGGCTACTTAATGAAATCTTTCTTTCTTATTAGGAAATCAGGTTTCCAAAAATGGTGGCCCACTGCTGCCGATTCCTGTGTTACTTTTGTCGAATCAGCCCCCACAACCAAAAATCCATGTTTGATCACCTGAGCTACCTTTTGGACCATAGCAGCGTTGGACTTGGTATGCTGATGCGTCTTTTTGTTTGTAGCCTTGTAACCTTATTTTTAGATTATAACAGGAGGATAACATATCTCAATTCGGAACTCATTAACAGAGACTAACAATCATGAGTAATAAATTATTCAGATTAAATTTAGGAAGAAATGTGGAAGTGTATAAATATAACTAGAAATTAACTAAGGTGGTATTACATATTTTAAAGCATACAAGGTCATAGTTACTTAGTTTCTGAATTTTTGGCATCCCTGAAATGCCATTATCCAGAGCGACTTACATTATTCTCTGTTATACAACTGAGCAAGCAAGGGTTGGGGGTCTTGCTCGGAGGCCCCCCCAATATTAATGTTTATCAGCCTGAGAACACTGTCGCTACACTGAAGCATGGTGGTGGTAGCACCATGTTGAAAACTACACATGGCATCTTGGCAACTTGCTGCAACAAATACACAACTTATTATTACTAATTTTATAAGTTTGCACTATATAAGTTACCCAAATATTTGAATTATCTTGGGATATTTAGAGTAGACTTTGCATCATGGTAGACAGGTTTTAAAGCAGATGCATATCCAGTATTTAATTGATTAAAATAAAGCAACAACAAGACATAAACTTCAAATTCAAATTGAATTCAAAACTGTGGCTTAGAAAAAACACCTAGAATAACATAGCAAAGGCAACAGACAGTGACACTCTAAATTTAATCTAAACATTAAATGATTTTCTCCTAAAGTACTTAAAGCTAATTTAAACACTTTAGAGTCCCGTGTCACCGCCTTAAGACAGTAAGTTGTCCATCATATGCGTACTTCAAAATCCAGGCGGAAAAAGTAGATCATCCGGAACCTTTTTGTGCACCGTTTTACGCATACTAAGGTTTTGGACATACTACTCACCTCACATGCTCAGTTTCACATGCTATACAGTATACAAGTATGCGATTTGGATGGCGACAAAGCACATGGTTTAGAGAACCAAACAAGTCCTCTATTCAAATCAGCATGGTTGCCCTCTGGTGGCCTAGAGGAAAGGTGAAGTTTTGGACTGTGACACTGTACTTATTTGCAAAAGTGACATTTAAGAAAATTGTTGTTTTTTTAGCATCCCCCTCCATGCGAGGCTCGACTCCTCTGGACGTGGCTGCGGCTTCTGTAATGGACAATTACGAGCTCGCACTAACACTCACAGAGGCAAATCTGGAAAAGGTTAGACCCTTAGGAGTACTCATGCATCCTCTTTTGTTGTGGATCCTTGCCAGTGTGTTTATTGGTAAATTATTCACTTGTGTTCCTGTAGGTGGTGCAGTATTTGGCAGGCTGCAGTTTGCAGAGTTGTACCTTGCTGCTCTCTAAAGGATACCCAGACATTGGCTGGAATCCCGTTGAAGGCGAGCGGTACTTGGACTTACTACGCTTTGCCGTCTTTTGCAATGGTAGGCGATCAGTTACTTATTAGTGACCTAAAAACTTCTCGGTTTTAATGGACTATTATTGGACACCCAGGTGAAAGCGTGGAAGAGAATGCATACGTTGTCATCCGGCTTCTGATTCGCTGTCCTGAATGCTTCGGACCCGCCCTCCGAGTAGATGGAGGAAACGGTCTCTTAGCAACCATGGAAGAAGCTATCAAGCTTTCAGAGGAAGAAAGTGGAGAGTGTTTTTCTAAAGCCTACCAGTCCAGTAGCACACTGTCAGTTACAGTTTGGTCACCTTTTTTATTTATTTTTTTAAATTATTTTTTGACACTGATGTTATTTTATTATTTGTTCCTCGCTTAACAGGGACATTCTTGATTATGAAGATGACAATGTTATCCACATGGGACATGCCATCATGACTTTTTACTCGGCTCTTATAGACCTGCTGGGCCGCTGTGCTCCAGAGATACACGTAAAATGCAAAAAAATAATAATAATAAAAAAATACTAAGAAAATCATTAGAGGAAAATTCAATATATTTGTATGTTTGTGTAGCTGATAGAAGCTGGTAAAGGCGAGGCTGTGCGTATAAGGGACATCTTGAGATCTCTGATTCCTGTCAAAGACCTGGAAGGAGTCATCGGCATCCCTTTTCCACTTCCTTTTCTGGACAAAGGTCTATCTGCAAAATTATAGAAGGATCCTTAGCTCCACTATACTATATAACCAAGTACTAAAATAACAACCCTAAGAGATATTGACTCAGTTCATTATTTCATCAATTTATCATGGTGGTAAAATGTATTTTCACTAAGGTATATATTATTTGGTTGATTTCAGATGGTTGCATAATGGAACCGGACATGTCCAGGTGCTTCTGTCCAGATCACAAGGCATCCATGGTGCTGTTTCTGGACCGTGTCTACGGTGTCCAGAACCCAAACTTTCTTCTTCACCTACTTGAGAAAGGCTTCCTTCCAGATCTACAAGCTGCTGTTAGCTTGGATAATGTAAGAGTGATTTGTAAACCTTATAAAGAGCACTTGATCCCTCTTTTTTATGTTTTTTTTATTATGGACCAACCGATAAAGAAGCAGTCACGATATTATGAATTGAGGTTATATTTTTAAACAACTATAGTGCGTCGTACAATATAAGCAATAACCTCTGTCCATTTTCTTCACTGTCTCTCCAGAGTGGACTGGGTGGAACAGACATGGCGTTGGCTTTGAACCGTTATTTGTGTGGGTCGGTGCTGCCGTTGTTGAGCAAATGCTCATCGCTGCTTTGCAACCTTCCTCTTGTCAGGACAGGAACATTGGATGAATTCCTCCAAGCGCTTTACCTTCTCTCTAAAGCCGGCAGTCTTACTAAAGCCCAGCAGGAGGCCATCCAAACCTGCCTGCTCTCTGTGTGTGGGTGAGTCTCACAAAATGCAACATGCAAATAATGGAAATGGATCTTCTTCTCCTTTCGGCTGTTCCCTTTTAGCTGTCCCCAGAGCGAATCATCTGTCTCCACCCAACCCTATTCTCTACATCCTCTTCACTCACACACACTAACTTCATGTCCTCGTTTATCGCATCCATATACCTCCTCTTTGATCTTCCTCTTTACCTTCTGCCTGGTAGCTTCATTTCTAACATCCTCCTACCAATATATTCACTGTCCCTCCTCTGTACATGTCCAAACCACCTCAATCTGTGCTTCCCCGACTTTCTCCCCAAAATATCTAACATGAGCCGTAACCTCTGATAAACTACAGTAGTTCCTAATCGTATGCAAAAATAATTGGCATGGATATCAGTTCTAAAAATTAATCTTAAAAAAAGAATCTTATATAAATATGGATATCAGTGTGACTTTTCTAAATAAAAAAGCAGATGAACATTTGAATGTATCATTGAAGATGCTAGCTAACTTTGAGATCTTAGATCTGTCTCCTTAAAATCCGAATTTATTCTTGTGATTTTGCTTTTATCTTTTCGTACGAGTTTCGACTTCATACTGCGAAAAGATTTCGCATGTTTTTGGGATTTTTTTTTTGCGAATCCAGTTTCACTTGAGCAAAGAATTGCACTACTTTTTTGCTTTTCCACTGCGACTCCTCACAGCAGTGTGTATCAGTTTGTGTATTTATGTTATATTACAGAAAAATGAAGCCGTCCCTGTTGCAGCCTCTACTTCGAAATCTCACTGCGGACGTCCCACAGCTGTCTGAGGACACCAAAATGCCTCTCAAGGTCTCCATTATTATCTTTATCTCTACCTGATTTAACCTTTTAACCTTCGGAAGTCGTAGAGATTTAATTTTTTTTTTTAAAAAATTTTTTTTTCATGTGAAGTGGGAGCTTAGTGAAGTATAAATTTTAGTAGTAGCTCAGTGGTTAAGGTGTTGGACTTAGTGGGGTAGCTAGGGGGGGAAACAGGAGACATCTGTCCCCCAGGGTGCAGCATCTGGCGGCACCAAATTGATTTTACATAATTACGGATAATTATTATTATAATTTTTTTTTTAAAATAATTATATCTTCACACTTTTCAGATTTGTATTTGCTTGAAAATTTCGAAAACCGTATATCATTTTTGTTCCACTTCACAACTATGTGCTACTTTGTGTTTGTAAGATGACAAAATGTAAAAAAGTTTAATGGGTATAAATACTTTTTCAAGTTACTGTGTCGTTAATTACTCTGAGTAATCAAAATGATAGATTTCCACACACCACAGACTGAGAAAAGGATGGTGTTGGGAACGTTGAAGGACCGAAGCCTCCTCAGAAAGTATAACCTGTTTCTAACACTTTTTTTTTTGCTCAGTGATTATGGATTTTGATGGATTTCACACCTGAGAAGAAAATAATCCCGTAAATCTCTCCTTTGTATTTTTCTGATTTGGTGACGCTTTTTCCTACAGCTTCTGACTGATCATTATGAGCAGAACTGGAAACACTACTGCACGGCTGGAGGACGTGACGGTTTAGGCTTCGCCTCGGAGGAGGAGCTTCAGCTAAGCAGGAAGCTGTTTTGGAGTGTTTTTAGAACATTGATTAAAAAGGTGTGTTTTGGGAACTGGAGTAAACCCTGATATTAGTGATTGTGTGTGTTTTTGTGTGTGAAAATTTATACTTAAAAATGTTTTTCTTTTTATTTGCTTAAATTATTAACAATATTTAGTATAAATAATATAATATAGAAAATGATCAGAGGCTCATAGGTTTGATTCCCATCACCCCAAGCTGTTACTTCTGGGTAAGGGCGTCTGACCAGTGCTACAATTGCATATATATATATATATATATATTTAGTGAAAATGGCCATGATTAGCTAGACTGATGCGTTAACACAAAATACTTAAAAATAGTTGCTTAAGTAAAATTATAATAACATAAATATTAGTATGTAAGACAGAGCGTAAATAAATGGACCCACAGCAAGCACGATTTGTAGCCTTTGTTTTACATCATCTCTCGTCAAGCCCAAACATTTTTTTTGTCTGCAGTTCCAGAACAACCACAATGGGGGCACTATTACAATATGAGATTAATAAACAACTCAGTTACACTAATAAATTTTGTATTAAAGTATTGTGATATTGTGCTCATTATTCATTTTATTACAACACCTCTGTACAAAAGGGTGCCAATAATTTTGCATTCGGCTAAATTATCTTAAGAGTCTTTATAT
This sequence comes from Bagarius yarrelli, assembly GCA_005784505.1. Classification (NCBI taxonomy): domain Eukaryota; kingdom Metazoa; phylum Chordata; class Actinopteri; order Siluriformes; family Sisoridae; genus Bagarius; species Bagarius yarrelli. Next base: position 821,113 of record VCAZ01000105.1, read on the forward strand.
GAAATTCTTTATCTTTATGTAAAGTTTCGATTTGGTTTCTCCAGCCTTACGATGCCGAACTGTTCCAACTGTCTGTCGGATGTCTGGTTGCCGTGTCTGGTGCTGTTCCTCCGAATCACATCGATCTCACTTGCACATCCGGCCTGGATTCACATTCCTCGCTGGACTCTCAGGGACGCTTCTGTCCTCAACCTTTGGACACGTCCAAGTACGAACCCATAATCTTGATCTGTATATTATTAAGCAGGAGTTATCTAGTCATTAGTAGATGCAGATGTTTTGGACTTCAGGGCAAATTTTATTGACCTTGAGGATGTCTGGTTGACATGTAAAGCAACCAATCACAGTTGTTTTTGTTTAAAGGAATCTCTGGGGGCGAGGAAGTAGGTAATGATTGCTTATTGGTTAAAATGTTGGATGAACAGATTTGATTAAATCCCAAGGCCTTCAAACTGTCACTGATGGGCCCCTGAGCAAGGCCCTTAAACAGGCCAAGTCTGCTCAATGCTGTAGGATATAAAGTCTTTACAAATACCATAAACTTTACATCATTTGTTCATAAACACCATAAATTCCTTTCACCCTGAGGAATGTTGAGCATCACTGTGGTGAGTTTCCAGGTGGAAACATGACACACAAGACTTATTTCTACCTTTATGCGTAAGGAGTCTCCAGTGTCAGTGTTTTAGAACAGACAGGATGCCACAAGCTGTTTATTATCTTACTAACTTCATGGAGAGAACAAAAAGTTTGCAGTTGCTATAACATAAGGAAATCAATTGTTGCACAAACGTTTATCATGTAACATAAAATTAATATTAACTGAATAATAGATTTATTCATTCATTCATGTTCTTTACCTGCTTATTACCTAATTTGGGGTCATGGGGATCTGCTGGAGTCTATCCCAGCCATCTCTGAAAGGGCGAAAGGCAGGAGGGGGACACCCTGGACAGGTCACCAGTCCATCACAGGGCGTTATAAATTTTTTAATCTGCAGGGAAAAATCATCTGAGGCTGCGGATTAAATTCTGTAGGATATTATGTGGTTTTGGCAACCCAGATATAACATCATAACCAAAAATGTTTCTTATATACCTTCAATAATAGAAAAGGCATGTGTGTGTGTGTGTGTGTGTGTGTTTAGTGTGATAATACCTGAGAGATTGGAGCATCTGGTGAATAAATACGCAGAACACACACATGAGAAGTGGTCACTAGAGAAGGTGAGAGAAACTTTTATTCTAACTAAATAAAACATAACAGCGTATCATCTGATGTTTTATTCCATATTTAATGTAAAAATGTGTGTGTGTGTATGTCTGTGTGTGTGTGTGTGTGTGTGTGTGTGTGTGTGTGTGTTTGTTCGCGCAGTTTTCTAACGGTTGGGTTTATGGTGAGCAGATGTGTGAGAGCTCTAAAGTTCACCCACTCCTGAAGCCCTACAGAGCTTTATCAGAACGGGTAAGTGTGAAACACCATACACACACACACACACACACACACACACACACACACACACACACACACACACACACACACACACAGACACACACACACAGACACACAAACATAGACACACAGAGACACACACACACGAGCATATCTATCTATCTATCTATCTATCTATCTATCTATCTATCTATCTATCTATCTATCTATCTATCTATCTGTCTGTCTATTGGGATATCTGTCTGTCTATCTATCTATCTGTCTATCTATCTATCTATCTATCTATCTATCTGTCTGTCTGTCTGTCTGTCTGTCATACACACACACACACACACACACACACACACACACAATAAATAACTAAGTTTAAAAAACGTCTTTTCGGTGTCTGTGTTTTAGGATAAAGAGAGCTACAGAACAGCCATTAAAGAGACGGTGAAAAGCATGCTGGTCCTGGGCTGGACCATCGACAGGTCCAAAGAGGGGGACGCCAAGGACCTCCATCACCTCTCCAGGAGGATCTCCCAGTCTCCTCAGGTAGAAGAGCTTCCACTAAGACTCACAGATCATAGGCTTCGTTCACACTGCAAGGTTTAGTGATCAGATTCAGATTTTTTGCTCAGATCAGATTTTATTGGTTTATCTTTTATTTTTATAACGTGGTCAGTATCAGATTTCCAGTGTGACCTGATGGCAGTCAGCATTAACCTGTTAGATACAGACGACAGCCAATTAATGAGCAGTCATTGAGGAGGAAAAGAATGCTGAGGAGAAAAAACGGTCGAGTTTTTAATATCATGTTGTGTATCACTGGCTGCTACTTTAGTATGGAGGTGTGTGTGTGTGTGTGTTGTGTGTGTTGGGGATGCAGAGTTGGAGTCAGGGGTGATTGGACGGTGATGTAAACGCCTTCAGCCAAATCCACATGTCACATGTGGGCAAAAAAAATCTGGTTTGCACCACATTTGTCTTTAGAGATTGAACATTTTTAACAGTAGGAATCACCTGATGACAGATACACTCAGTGGACTAGTTAGTGGACTAGTTAGTGGACTAGTTACTGGTTTTGGACCACAAAGTGTGATACCACCTAAATTATACTCTAGTTAAAAAAAACAAACACTTAATATAAAAAAGCAAGACGTTAAATTCTCCTAGGTGTCAAGTTCCTGGAGGGCCACCACTCTGCAGAGTTTATCTTCAACCCTAATTAACTGCACCTGATCCAGCTAATCATGTCTAAAAAAAATCTATGTTTTGTGGTTGGAAATGAGGTTGAAACTAAACTCTACAGGGTCTTGGGTGTCTAGGAGTTTGACATCCTGTCCTGGGAGCTAAAAGAATCAGCATCTCTAAAAATTTATTTCTAAACCTCTTTAAACAGTCAAAGATATAAAGAACCATACAGGCCACCAGATGGAACTTCTAGTACTTTTGTTAATGTGGGTTAATGTGGGATGGTAAGTCTCCATCAAACACAGGGTTTTGGGCTTCACTCAATATATGCAAATACCAGCACTCTCAAGCCACCGGGCAGCCACAGCCACTGCGTCCGTGTTGGACGTTGGATGATGTGACTGCTGGCACTACACTGACCTGACGATGCACATTCTGAGTGTGTAGAAGCTTCGGGATGAGACCTGCCAACATGCCTCCATATCACAGGACAATGGCAGAGACTCGAATTCCGTGTAGGTTCCCCACCTTCATGGAAGAGCCGTCCTTCAGTCACAGGACAGAGGGTGACGTCATGCCCAAAAATTGTGCATTGACAGTCGTGTCACTTCCTGCTGGGAGGGGCTGCCCTGACGTCTGAGGATTACGGAGAAGGAAACCCTAAAGACAATGAGGGAAACAACCAATGAGTAGACAGGGGTGGTGACACACATAACACAGAATTAAGAAACAAAGCACATAGCCTGTAAGAATGGCATATAAGAGAATGGACTAGAAGACACATGGTGGCCCTCTGGTGGCCTGGCGAGGTTACCTTCCTCTATATCTCTGATCCCAGACATCACCTAAATATCCATAGTACAATTAAAAATTTTGGGTGATTTAAAAAATGTAAATAAATTCTGTGGAGATTGGAATTAAACCCATTTTTATCCTCCATGTCTGCAGTTATCATTTGAAGGAACCTCCATGTTTAGTCCCAAACCTGCAGACACCAGCTGTGTAACGCTGACCTGGGATCAGTATGTAAGTCTGTTCAGATCCGTGTGTGTTGTCATTCATTTTCTTAGTTTATTAAATTCTTTAAGAGAAATCTCTATTTTATTTACAATTTTCTTTTTTGTTAATGAAGACTATGGCAGAACAGCTGGCGGAAAATTACCACAACATCTGGGCCAAGAAAAAACTCCAGCAACTTCAGTCTAAAGGTGTTTATTTTCATATTAATCGAATATCTTGTTCCTTTTTTGTTTATCCACTTGAGTTTTATGACTCTCTGTTAATGATCATTATGTTTTATTATTGCAGATAATAATCATTCAAGCTAAATTAACATTTTGGTCCAAAAAATCCCTGTCGCTGTTGTGCAGTGATGATGTGGTCAGTGTAATGATGTCTTGTGTCCAGCAGGGGGAAGTCACACATTGCTGGTGCCGTATGCGGGTCTGAGCAGCCGGGAGCAGAGCCGAATCCGAGAGCGCGCGCAGGACGTGCTGAAGTTCTTCCACATTAATGGATACACTGTGTGGAGGTGGGGGTGCAAATACTTATGGAAAAGACAAAACACAAAGACTACGAATACAAAATAAAATAAAATGAATACAATAAAGTAACAGTGTTTAAAAACCCTGCCTATCTGTCTGAACGAGACTGTCAGACATTTACAAGCATTTGGCAGACGTTTTTATCCAGAGCGACTTACATTTATCTCATTTATACAACTGAGCAATTAGGGGTTAAGGGCCTTGCTTAGGGGCCCATAGTGGTGGCTTGGTGGTACTGAGAATCTAAGTATCAGTCCAACCCCTTAACCACTAAGCCACCACTTCCCACATCTATCTATCTATCTATCTATCTATCTATCTATCTATCTATCTATCTATCTCTCTCTCTCTCTCTCTCTCTCTCTCTCTCTCTCTATATATATATATATATATATATATTTATATAATGTATAAATATACACAAAGTTTGTGTTTTGTTAAGCTCGAGTCCTCTTTTGTGTCTTTCAGAGAGAGAAAACCCACCTCGTCTGATCGTCCATCCGTCTCGGGCCGCTTTGCCTACTGTCTCCTCCAGGAGGCGCTGTGCTGTGCGGACCAGGTGCAGGAAAAGATGCTGGAGTGGGGTAAGATATACACACCATAGACAGTCTCAAGTGCGTTTCAGAAATGATGAAACATGAAGTGAAGGGAGAGAGAGAGAGAAAGAGAGAGAGAGAGAGAGAAAGAGGGAGAGAGATAACAACAACACAGATTCATCATCATCATCATCATCATCATCATCAAACACTGTCATATTAACAACAATCCGCCCTTTTACCGAAATACACCGAATTCATCCATTTTCCGAAAAAAACACAATTTTTTCCTTTATACTATAAACACTAACTTCCTCACACTACGCTCTCTCTCGATGTGTCTCTCTCTCCAGGTGTCTCTTTGGCTTTTTGTCTGCCTTTCTGTCCTAAAGCCTGTTTACCAGTCAGACTGTTTCTTTTGCTATTTTTCTCTTTTGCTCCGTCTCACTGGCTTATCCTGTCTGTCTCTATCTATTCCTCCTTTTTCTTTCTCTCTCACCTTCTGTCTCTCCTTTTATCTATCTGTGTATTTTGGGTTTTTGACTGTCTCTCTCTTTTTTTCTCACCCTGTCGTGTCTGTCTCTCTCTTTCTCTCTCTATTGCTTTCCTTCTGTCTTCATCTGCCAAATCTCTCTCTCTCTCTCTCTCTCTCTCTCTCGCTCTCTCTCTCTCTCTCTCTCTCTCTCTCTCTCTCTCTCTTGCAGTCTCTCTTTCTCACTTGATCAGTTTTTTATGCGTGTGTTTTCAGAAGTTGCTCAGGCCAGAAGGCAGATAGGAAAGTCAGAGAAAGTGTGTGACGAGCCGCAGATCCGTTTCTTCGTTAAGGTCAGTACATACCGTCATAAACACAGCTGCTTCTTATTCATCTGTTTTCCTGTCTTAAAATTCAGGTATATATTTTTTGTCTTAGTTTACTCATCCACTCAACCACAAATAAACCACACGACAGGACTGATGAATGATATAACTCTCTCTCTCTCTCTCTCTCTCTCTCTCTCTCTCTCTCTCTCTCTTTCTCTCTCTCGGTCTCTCTCTCTGTCTGTCTGTCTTTTACTTTTTCTCTTCTTTCAGGTTTTGGTCCCGCTCATCGATCAGTATTTTAAAAATCATCATCTCTACTTCCTGCCCAGTGGGATGTGCTCCCAGAGCAACACCTCTAATGCCTCCAGTAAAGAAAGACAGATGGTTACTAGGTAACGAACGCCTTTTATACCTGAAACAGATGTGTGTGAGTGTGTTTGTGTGTGTGTGTGTGTGTCACTGATCATCCATCCATTTTCTCCCAATTTTTTTTCACATTGTAAATCCTTAATTTAATTCTTAAAACATGATGCTACCACCAGCATGCTTCCATGAGGCAACATGACAAAACATGTTCTTAAATTGTTTTTTTTTTATTGCCAAACATTTAAATAATAAAGCTGGCAATTTATTTATTTACAGAACATCATAAGAAGGTAAGTTCGGTTATAAAAAAAACCCATTAAAAATAATTAAAGAATGTTCTGTATAGGTTATTTTTAGGTTATAAAAAGCTGCAACATTTTATTTAGTTTTTGTTTTAGAAATTGAACCTTAACCTTACAATTAGACTTGGAGGGTTAGTTTTTGGTTGAAAAAAAAACCTCCAGAGAATGTTCCTACAACATTATTGTTTGGTTATCCCTAAAAATATACACGCAGCAACCCCGTACTAACATTAGAAGAATGTTCTGTCTTTATTTTAGAAGTTATTATTAATAACTTTCAAAAGTATTCTGTATAGATTTATGATATATAACACACACACATTTATTTTTTATTTTACTCCTCAGTATCATCTTCTTTTTCTTTCTTTCTTCGCCCTCAGTTTGTTCTGTAAGCTGGCCACTTTCGCCAGATGCAGGATTTCTCTGTTTGGTAAGAAACTTTAGTTCATATGATTCACCTTCATCCTTCAGTCATTCAGGCACATTTTTAAGGATTACGTAATCGTAAAATCAGGGTAGGTTAAAAGTCTCTTCACATTTTAATATCAGGGTTGCCAGATTGGGGATTATCACTTCCATTTGGTTGGTTTTAGATTGGATTGCGCAAGTACATTATTTGGGATCAGTTTGGCGGTTTTGAAACATGAACATTTTATTGGTTAACCGTTTCTCCGTCCTCAACGGAATGATTGATTGGAATATTTTATATTGAGTAATATGATTATACGCTTTGTGTTTTTTTTTTTTTTCGGAAACATGATAATTAAGTATCTTTACCATTTAATACATTCTGTAATTTATTGTAGGAAATAACTTACACACTTCTTTAGATACCCGCACTCGCACCCTTCTGCCCCTCATTTGCGAGTTCCCGCTGTCGGGTGCAAGTAAATAGGGGTCTCCCAATATGTTGCTCTTCTTCACCCCTGCCTACTTGTACCCTTAATGCACACTTATTGTTAGACTAACCGATACATTTGCAGCATTTGACAGACATCCTTATTCAGAGTGACTTACAATTATCTCTTTATACAACTGAGCAATTGAGGGGGTTGAGGGCCTTGCTTAAGGGCCCAGCGGTGGGAATTTGGTGGTGCTGCGAATCGAACCCGCATCTTCCAATTAGCAGTCCAACGCCTTAACCACTGCACTACCACCTCCCACAACTTCGCTTAAAAGTTCATCTTGTGGTGTGACGTTGCAAACCAACAAGGAAAAAAAAGGCGGAAAAGCAGAGTGGTATTTATGTAATTATCATTTATGCAGAAATACTGAGAACAGGGCGACTACCGGCGCCGCCATTTTTTTTTGTTGATGGGTGTCGCGACAGTAACATAGCACTTGTTTCCTTGCACACTTATTAACTAAAGTGCACCCTTCCAAAACTGCACACTTTGTTAAAGACCTTTAGAGCATATTCTGGTTATGGGACATTACATTACATCACAGCACTGCCATGTTACTATTGCTGGACCCCTGAGAAATGTAAATGTAAATTTTATTCAGTGTAAAATGTTGTTATGGTGGACAGTCTGATCTGGACGTCTTCAGTGTGAGACCTGTGTTTGTTCCTTTGTTGGATCACCTTACACATAGTTTTAGATATCAATTTGGATGCTTATGAACAAGAACTCGGGGGTCTCAGAGAGCAGAAACGGGTTTGATATTAACATTTACACTGACGTTAGAAGGATGTAAATAAAATAAAAACTAAAGTTTACTTACATATAAACTTTATATTGTGTGACATTACAAGTACATGTGCACATGTGCTAAACATGCTAATCACAGGCTAGGTAGAACAATAAAGACTGAGATAACTGTTAGAAAAAGTGTGTGAGTGTGTTTGAGATTGGATTGTAAATGACAGGTGACGTGATGTTAATGTCCATCACAGGCTTCACTTTAACCTGTTTAATATAAGCAGAATAGAGAGACTTCGGAGGAGATGGGATGTAAAAACTTGCCAAGAAGAAATTCAGGGTTTTTTTCATGGACCTGTTAGGATTTGTTTATATTGTTTTATTTTCTCAGATAAAAATGCTCAGGTTGTGGTGAGCTGTCTTCAGATCCTGGCCCGGTCTCTGGATGTGGAGTGAGTTCTGCTTTAGTCGTTCACTTTAGCACTAATGCACTAACCAGCTTATAGAATTGAGCTTAGCATCGTACCAACTACACACCTAAAGTGACACACACGCCTCAGAAAATGTTCGGTTCCTTATTTCCCTGCTATAAAATACACAAAAACAGTATGTGAGTTGAGTAATATGTCCAGATTCATAGTATTTGACATACAGTATGAAGATCTCTTACGTCCACCAGATTCTGAAGTGCGCATACTTTACTGTACCATGTCTAATCAGCACTAACTGCAAAGTTACTACTTGTTTAGTTTCCTCCCTTTTTATAAATATTTTCCTAAAATATTTTAAACCTGTTCAGAACATGATGCTACCACCAACATGCTTCACCGAGACACGGGTGCGGCTAGCAAATTTGGGCCCCATGAAAGAATATGGGCTTGGGCGACTCACCACACCCATTCCACACTGTTACTACAGCTCTCTAGGGGTCCCCAAAGTGCCCCCTCTTAGAAGCACTCTGCCGAGGGACCTTGGTGTTTTGTTCATGTAAAACAACACATTTCTAGCAAATAATTTTGAAGAAGTTATTTTTTTATATTGGCCAATATTAAGAGGTAATTTTGTAAATTCATGATATAAAACAACATTTTATTCTGTTTTTCTCTCAAGAGTTAAACATTTTTACTTTTTAGTCTACTTTCGTTTTTTTAAACACATTTTTTTTTGCATTAGTTCTTCACACAAAGCTAATAAAGCTAACAGTAGATCTAAGCGCTAGGCACTGTTTAACATAGTCCGCTTGTTTAACATCCAGTGTAGTGATGAAGATGGCTATGGAGTCCGTGCATTCGTCTCTGCGTGAATTCTTTGAGGCTGCAGCAGTGGACGTGGAGTTGGCGGTGGACACCGTGTCCTCGGGAATCATACCGTTTCGAGGAAATGAAGAAGTGCTAAGCTATGCTATCACCGCACTCCTCCCGATCCTGACTGCTCTGTTTGAGCATATAGCTCAGTGCCAAAGCTCGGATGACCTCATGGGTACGTCAGGGTGACCTGGAATTCTGTTCTTCATCCTTAACTTTATAATAGAATGTTTTTCAACAAATTTGCATTCTTTTAAATGTCCACACAAATTGATTTAGTCGGTGACTTCCCTACCCCTTGTCAGTCTCTTTTAAGGACCAGTGGGAAGGGCTGGGCACAGGGGTAGAAAATAGAATTGGGATTGGGCCTTAACTCAACTATCCGTTATATAAATATTGAACATTTCAATTATCTTTTTTATCCTTTATCCTTTTTTGCCTTAATAACAAGTCAAAATTTCAATTAAACCGTTACCGCTGACTGACCATTCAGCAAACTTGATTCCACTAATCCTGTTTTAGTCTCTTTGCACACCGCTGCACATCACTATTAAATAAAATTGCAAATGGACTCGTTCTGACAGCACCCCGGGAAATACTTCATAAGCTTCCTGCCAGCGCGAGAGCTGACCGCCGAGTCGAATCCCCCGGCCCGGAGAGCAGGGCGGCTTATTCAGATTTATTCAGAGCATGGAAATGGTCCCTGTGTTTGTCAATGAGATGGTAATGAGTGTGTCCAGGAGCAAGGGACAAATGTTTCCAAGGCTCAGACACTCACTTGATTTTAGACACTTTGGACATGTACCTGTGGCCTGGTTTAAAGAGGATTTACATTTGATTTGGACCGAATGAGAGTCTGGTTGAATGTTTTTCCGGTTGAACTGACGAAAGGAACCTGGAGATTAGTGTGAAAAGCTGGAACTTCAAAAACACTTTAAACTTGCTGTTTGATTCTATAGTTCTCTAATCAAACTTAATCAGAATAACTATCATAATAAAATCATTAATATTAATCAATTACACATCATTTAATTACAAAAAATTCCTCCTGTTTTTTCCTGAAGTATTTCTTCCTTTCCTCTATTTTTAAGCCTAGCATGGGCCATACATTCATTTAAAAAACCCAAAATAAGCAGTTTTCTCCATAACTGATATTACCCAAAATCACCTATCAGCGGTGATTTAATCAGTAAAACTGATAAATCGATCGGCCGCTAATATTTACATTTCTGCCATTTGGCGGAAACGCTGCCAAAGTGAAGGATAATTATTTTATTTTATCCAACTGGCAACAGAGGGACGACATAAGAGGCAGAGAATAGAAATAATTATCGCAGTAAATGTAGCAAAATAAATTTTACAAAATAAATACGATACGTTACCCAACTCCGTTTCTGATATTTAGCAAAATATGCGTCTTGAATGTTGCATAGTAATTATATATTTGTGTCAAAGGACAGAAATAATTGTTATTTATATCGATATATAAAAAATATATATATATATATATAGATATATATATATAGATATTTTTATATATATAAAAATGTATGTATTATTTTTTCAGTGGATCGGGTGCGGGCGTCATGTTACAGGATCCTCTGCAGTCTGTACACACTCGGCACTCACGCTAACACTCTTATGGAAAGGTAACACTTTAGATTAAATGCTTTTACTATTTTGAAGAACATTAAACATGATTCAGATTCACACTAAATGTTGTAAGTTCGTAACTCAGCAGCTGCTTATGTCAGTTTTATGGTCTGTCCACTCAGATTTATTAACCCTTTAGTGTCTATAGATTAAACCAGGTTTATCCCACCAGATTCTTCTTGGCATTTAATGCTTTCACTCCCATCGTTCAGCCGATTATAAATGAATAGCTGATACAGGACAATTTTATTTTATTTATAATATCGGATACTGGATTTTTACAAGGTTAAAAAAATTGTTTCTAAAATGAGGAATTGATTTGTAGTTATCAAATTCTTCTCTTTATTTGTGTTTGTTTGTTTATCAGTTCAGAAATTTGAAATTAAATGTAAAACTACAGTTTTTTTTTTCAATTTGTATTTTATTAATATGTATTTTATTTTTTATTTAATACACAGTTAAAGTATATAAATGTGTTTGTTATTTGTTTTCGTTTTCTCCTTTATTATTATTATTATTATATTATTATTATTATTATTTTCTTCTTTTAATTATTGAATTATTGCTATTATTATTTTTCTTCATTATTATTATTATTATTTTTTTTTTTTCATTTTTTTGTTGTTGTTGTTGTTATTTTGAATGTTTATTACTGTTGTTTCTACAGGCAGAGGTCTTGTGTAGGCGAGTGTCTCTCTGCATTATCAGCTGCTTTTCCTCTGTGTTTCCTCGAGATTTCTCTGGAACACTCCAGTAATGCAGAGTCAGATGGTAAACACACACACACACACACACACACACACACACACACACTAATAATCCAACATTTTATAATAAAACCTCATTATAACCTCATGATGTTTTGTTAGATGAGAGACTCCATAAAGCTGGAGTCGAAGTGTGTGTGCACTGATACCGTATGATGACGCAAACAAAGTCTGAGATTTGTACATTAATATGGAGCTTTCTAAGCTCCTGGCCTGGGTTGCCAGATTCCAGCAAAACCCCTATACTAACACCAATTACAAAACATTTGAAACAGACAGAAAGGTTTTTTCCCCTCGACTGCAGACCACATCACCGTTTATTGCACATACTTATTGAAAGATGTTATTGTATGTTGGAGTTTGTGTTTAGTTGTGTTATTTAGCTACGATGCAACAGCACTGCTTACAGTAGAAATGGTTCTGTTACGTTTCTTCTTCTTGTAGGTAGAATCAGGCTGCCGTAACGGAATAAACACTTAAATGTGGGTTTTAGCGTTTATTTTAGGATGTTAGTGACTCAGTTATACATAATAAAACAGAAAACCGCTATTTGATTCTGAACAATACTGAAACTGGCAATATGTCTAACGTATATAGACAAGTGTGTGTGTGTGCGTACTATAGTGGTGTGTAAACCTGATTGATACAACCTGAGGAACGTGTTTCAAATTTTGGACTCAGTGTGCAATGACCTCCTATTGCTAATTTTTTTATATTTGAAAGCTTCACATTTTAGTGATTTTGTTTTTATTAAATATACTATTTGTGTAATATTGATGATTATGTTAGCGGTTTGTCTTATTTTTATATTTACGTCAAGTAGAACTTGTGCAGTGCCATTTTTAAATCATCCCACATGACTTTTCCTATGGGCCCCCCCCCGCTTACAGGTTCTTGGCCCCTTCTGTGCCCCCCACCCCATTAAAATATCCTAAAATCTGCTAGCTAGCTAATTTTTTAATTTAGTCACACTAGCTGGAATGTGAGATGAAGTTCTTGCCATGTACATCAGCCTGGTCATCTTCTTTCTCTTTTAAAAGTAGGCGTGTCCTCTTCAGCTGAGAAATCGTCCAGGCTCCTCCCCTCCTTACAGGAAGCGTTGTCAAATGTGGAAGACGTTCTGGAGGCGGAGTCAGCAGCTCGCCATGCCCTTTTATCCCGGGTCATGGAGGTCACTGTTCCCATGCTGTGCAGCTACGTTTGTCGATGGGGTGAAGAGGACAGTCAGGGGCAACATAGGGCATCGTGCTCTGCTCTTACACCCTCACACACCAATGCCCTGCTGGGGCAAATCCTTTCCATCATCCATGTCCACATGGGCAGACAGGAGTGCAGCTGGATGAAACGGATCGCAGGTGAGTGTCTGGTACAACCAAACTAAACATATATGTTTAAAAGAATGAAATGAATAATTAAATATATAAGTAATCAAACAAATGCAATGACTTACAAAAAGATATGAGTAATTAAATAAATAATAAAATATGTTTATAATAAAATGTAATTAAATTTTATTAGGATTGCATTATATCTTATTTAGAAATTGTGTGGATTATTTATTTAAGAAATTCAAACCACATAAATATTAAATTGTATTTTTAAGTATCCCATTAAAATTAAAATTAAAGTATCCTATTAAAAATAAATCCTAAAACAATAAATTTAAAAATAACTACTTTTAATTTAAAAATCATTTTATTTTTAAAACATTTATTCATTTGGATAATTTTTGTTTAGTCTTTTGTTAGTCAAGTAAGAAAAAGTCTTATTGTAAAATATATTACACAAATATTCCTTAAATATTTCTTAAAATTAATATTATCTAAAATGTAATAAATTTAAGAAAATACATTGTCACATGATGAAGCCTATTGCCTTTAGGTATCCTTTATTTTCTTCTTCTTTTTTTACTTAATATAATTAATAAAAATGAAAAAAAAAACACTTCTTTGTATTAATGTTTTTTTTTTTTTTATAAAATAAGAAAGATTTTGGCAGAATTTTACAAAAGAAAGAATAAATGTGAAGGTACAAATGTAAATAATTATAATAAACAAATAAAAATAAATTTTAAAATAGATTTTAACAGAAATCATTCAGTTCAGTTCAGATTTGTTTTATTAACGACAGCATTCGTCCAGCCGCTGGTCCGCAAGGCGGAGCCCGGTCTCCTAACCAGTCACTTCCTGCCTCTGATGGAGAAGCTGAGGAAGAGGGCGGAGTCAGTGGTGCAGGAGGAGGAGCATATAAAGATGGAGAGGCGGGGTGATGTGGCAGAGATGGAGCTAGCTGTGCAGGAGAAGTTTGCAGTGTTGGTGCAGGACATCTACGCTTTTTACCCCCTTCTCATCCTGTTTGTCGAGCGTCACAGGTATGAGGCAGTGCAAAGGGGGAAAAAAATCAAAAAACTGAAAAAATAATAATGATAAAAATGTATTTTACAGTTTTTTTTGTAGATCCACAGACAAAAATATTCAGCAATATTTTTTTTTTGGTAAAAAGAATAACGATCATAAGCAGTGGCCGGTCAATATAGGGCGCCACCTGCAGAGAAAAAACCTACCTACCATGTTAATTAGAAGATAAATATATATCGCAAATATAGTTTGCAATATATAATTTTGCGACTTAACAAAATATAAGTGTCGCAGTCGTAGTGTTCCACTGTCATATATTTATATAAAAATAAAAACTGTATTTCGTTTATACTGTATGTGTGTATGGGCCGCCAAACAAACAAGTGTGTATGAAAATCCGAAAATCATGTGATTTAAGGCTAAGCTCTAATTGGCTATGTATCTCATTGGGGCGTTGAGTTTTGATACCCGGACCCTTCTGCGTTTGTCGTTAGTTGTTATTTTAGTCAAGCTATTTTTGTTTTTTCTTTGGCTCCTTCTAGTGGAGAACATTAGTATTACAGTCTTTATCTCCAAATCTGATTGATCGAAATAGCTGAATTATTTGAATGATTATCTTAATCACTGATAATAAAATCACATTCAACTCAAATTCACTAATTCATGATACGTTCATTAACTGCCGACTTTAACGTAAACTTTTAAAAATATTTTAGCTAGCAGTAAAGTTACATCATCATTATTGACTTTTCACAGCCCTGCTTTAATAACAGATTTTGCAGTTCAGTAAAAATGTTTATCAGCAGCCGCAACTGCTCATGACATTATTAAATGTGGAACGTTGTTTATTTTAGATTAATTTTTTCCCGGACAGGATTCTCTGGCTGCGGCAGACGAGCACAGATGCTGATAGACTCTTCAGTCTGGTCGCTGATGTTTTCACTTTTTGGGCCAAATCTCATGTGAGCTAAAATTTAATGTGCAAAATACATTTAAATATATTCATATCCATCCAGAATGTCATACTTTATAATTATAAATAAATAGAATAAACTGAATATTAAAAAGTCGCTCTGGATAAGGACGTCTGCTGAATGCCAGGAATGTAAATTACCCATCAGCCTCTAGCGCATCACATGTCCCAATCACCCTCTGCTTCCTGATGCTATTTCACCCTCAGTCTCGGATGCGATTTTGTTATAAACCAATGGCTGGGATGTGTACAAACTGGAAAGGTTTTCAACCAATCAGATACCAGAATTCTTGTCACGTTTTGAGGAATAGCTAAACGTTGGATCTAAATTTACTTTTACAGCATTTGTTGGAAGCTGTTTTACATTTAACTCATTTTTTATCCAACTAAGCAGTTGAGTAATAACGGCCTTGCTCAGGGGCCCAACTTCCCAGTTGTGGTGCTGGGAATCAAACCCACAGTCCTCCAGCCAGCAGTCCAACACCTTAACCACTGAGCTACAACTGTCTCAAAATTATGTAATGAAGTTCAGGATTTAGACCAAATAAGTGATTTATGATTGTTCATCATCACGTCACAAACATGATGCTAAAAAGTCCAACTGTGATTGGTTGCTTTACTTGTCAATCAGACGATCTTTTGGTCAATGAAAGGCTGTGGACTACAGACCTTCTGTTGTCACTCTGGCTATTTGTGACTAAATAATGTCACACTAATAAATATTCAAGCCCATATTTTGAATACACGTTATGGCCAAAAGTATTGAAACACTACATCACCTCTGTATGTGTTTCTTAAACATCCTTTTCCAGATGTTAGTCTCACTATTCCTCCTATTATAACAGCCACATTTCTGAAAAATCTTTTCACCAAATTGTGGCATGTGACTGCGTGGATTTGATCATTCAGTAAGAATAGTTTTACATTTACATCATTTGGCAGACGTCCTCATCCAGAGCACCTTGCTCAGACCCCCAGCTTGGTGGTTTTGGAAATACAAACCCGGATCTTTCAATTAGCAGTCCAACACCTCAACAACTGAACTACCACTTTTCCCCTTTTAGTGAAAGCAGACAGTAATGTTGAGGTGAGAAGGTCTGGGGTTCGTTCGGGGTTCCAGTTCATCCCAAAGGTGTTCAGTTTAAAGGGGTCGAGTCAGAATCAGGACACTGTACAGGACATGAGAGTTCTTCTACTCCAAAACATCCAGAACACAGCATGTCTTCGTGGAGATCAGGGGTTTTGTGCACAGGGACATTGTCATGTTGGGACAGGGTTTGAGTCTCTTAGCTTCAATAAAGGAATAATAGAATGATACAACACACAACATTCTCCAACTTCTAGCTATAAAGTGGATTTTTTCCTACTTAAGTGAAAATATTTCCAAATAATTTGTAAAGTCTGAAAGCCTTCAAATCGATTAATTTATTTCTAGACCAAAACTAATAACCTAAAACATTTCTACTCATATTTGTGTAAACTGTTGAATCTGTTGACGTGTTTATATAGGACACATTTTAAACCCAACATGAGAGAAAATGCTGAATTTTTTGGTGTGTCGAGCTCAGACCTTAAAGAGACTCTTTAATTAGGCGTCGGTGCAGAGACTTGATATAAAAAAAAAAAACATTTTAAAATATTGGCTAGATATAAAGTGATGCTAGAATGAACATTATTTTACAGACTCATGACTATGTGGTGTCAGCGGCGGAAACATGAGTTAAATCTTAAATATAAAACCAAAAATTACTTGGCATGAAAATATAATAATTAAAAATTATTTTGATAAACGTGAGGAAACTACTTGGAAATTACCACAAGTTGAATACAGTGACCCTCGACATACAAATGGTAGCGCAGTGCTTAAGGTGTTGGGCTGCCAATTGAAAGACCAGGGTTTGCCACCAAGCTGTCGGGCCCCTAAGCAAGGACCTTAACCCCCAGTTGCTTGCTTGTATAAAATAGATAAATGTAAGTCGCTCTGGGTAAGGACGTCTGCTGAATGCTGATGTAATGTAAGCTGTTTTCACTGACTCCGCCCTCTCTTTGATTTTAATTTCAAATAAGCCCCAATCACACGCTTGTTCCGCAAGAAAACACTTCAGCAGTTTTAATTTAATAATTCGTATTAAATACAAATCAGGACCTTAATTTAATCTCAGTTTTTTTTTTTTGTTTTCTGTTGTAGAACTTTAAGTGGGAGGAGCAAAACTTTGTCGTACAGAATAACATCAACAACACAACCTACCTGGTAAACAGCAGGAACAGCAACATGACACAGGTGACAAAAACACTAGAAAAGTGTGTTAGTGACGTCTGGAGCACCAGAACATTTTCAGTGTTTTACAGCTTTACATAAAACCATTTATTTTTCAGAGATATTTTTATAGTGACGTCACTCTATAGTCTTACATAGATGATCAACTGGTTACAGATCTGGTGAACGTGCCTCTAGTTATCTAGTTAGAATCTCTAGTTAAATAAAGTGAAGGGGTCTCCTAGTTATCTGTAAATGGGGTTCTCTAGTTATCTGTGAATGGAGTCCCCTAGTTACCTGTGAAGGGGTCCTCTAGTTACCTGTGAATTGGGTCCCCTAGTTACCTAGAAATGGGGTTCTCTAGTCATCTGTGAATGGGGTCCCCCTAGTTACCCGTGTAAGGGGGTCCTCTAGTTACCTGTGAATGGGTTCCCCCCTATTACTGTGTAGAAATGGGGTTCTCTAGTTATCTGTGAATGGGGTCCCCTAGTTATCTGTGTATAGGGTCTCCTAGTTATCTGTGTATAGGGTCTTCTAGTTATCTGTGTATAGGGTCTCCTAGTTATCTGTGTATAGGGTCTCCTAGTTATCTGTGAATGGGGTCTCCTAGTTATCTGTGTAATGGGGGTCCCCTAGTTATCTGTTATAGTCTCCTAGTTATCTTGGTTGAATGGGGTCCCTTGTTATCTGTGTATAGGGTCTCCTAGTTATCTGTGAATGGGGTCTCCTAGTTATCTGTGTATAGGGTCTCCTAGTTATCTGTGTATAGGGTCTCCTAGTTATCTGTGTATAGGGTCTCCTAGTTATCTGTTATCTGTGATGGGGTCTCCTTGTTATCTGTGTATAGGGTCTCCTTATCTGTGATGGGGTCCCCATCTGTGTATAGGGTCTCCTAGTTATCTGTGTATAGGGTCTCCTAGTTATCTGTGTATAGGGTCTCCTAGTTATCTGTGAATGGGGTCCCCTTGTTATCTGTGTATAGGGTCTCCTAGTTATCTGTGTATAGGGTCTCCTAGTTATCTTTGTGGAAGGGGTCTCTGTGTATAGGGTCTCCTAGTTATCTGTGTATAGGGGTCTCCTGTTATCTGTGAATGGGGTATTGTTATCTGTGAATGGGGTCCCCTTGTTATCTGTGTATAGGGTCTCCTAGTTATCTGTAAATGGGGTACCCTAGTTATCTGTGAATGGGGTGATCATCATTTTAAAAAAACCACACCCACTAAAAACTTAAAAAAACAAGTTAAAAAGGCACTGGTTAGGGTGGTAGCCTGCTGATTGAAAGATTGGGGGTTGTGAAAAGAGGTGGGGTTATCTTGGTGGAGACCACGCCCACAAAAAGTTTTTCATTGATTCTTCGCTTCTTTCTAAATAGAATATGCTAGGCTCTGTAATGGCTGTCAGAAATATTTCCCTTTATTTGTAACCTGTGTGGATTAAGCTCTGGGTTTTTGGCTGGTCAGAGGATTGGGGGTTGGGCCCCTAAGCAAGGCCCCTAACCCCCTCTGCCACAGGAATATTGTATAATGGCTGATCCTGAGCTTTAACCTAATTTTCTAATTTGCAGTATGTGGAGAAAGGAATCCCACAGTGCAGCAATGTGCACCACCAAACTGCCATTGCTGGGCCCTTGAGTAAGGCCCCTAACTGCTCAGCTGGCTAAAAAAAGATTTATATTATATATAAAATGTTTATTTTTCTGGAAGTTTATTTACTGAATAAGTACATAATCTGAATTAATTATTATCGCCATCAAATATTTACCTGCAGAGAGTGTGTGAAGAGGAAAGAAGGAAGATGAAGAGGAGCAAAGATGAGCGTTACTCCACACACACTTCTCTCATCGTGGCCTCTCTGAAGAAGCTCCTCCCCATCGGTCTGAATCGATGCTGTCAAGAAGAACGAGACCTCCAGATTGTTACTCTTGCCAAGAACCGCTTCGCTGAGGTAGGCTGCTCCGTGTGTAGGGAAATAGTCAAGTGGTGGAATTGCAGTGTTGTTGAATTGTTCAATTTGATTGGACGAATGATGTTTCTGGCAGTTTTAGTATCAGCAGCAGAATTTTAATTAATGTCTATATCATTTATTAAACATCAATAAAAGGAAAAATATTTGTTAACATGTACAGCATTCAGCAGCAGAGATGTCTACTAACGGTAATGCAGGACCGTAAACAGTCGATGATGATGATTACTGCAAGCTAAAATATGAAAAATGTTTATGTTAAAGTCAGCAGTTAATTAATGCAGTTATTGTAGCAATAGGGGGCAGTGGTGGCTCAAACGGTTCAGGTGCTGAGTTGTTGATCTGCAGACCAGAAACACCTGGGTTCAAGCCCCACCTCTGGCAAGTCAACCACTGTTGGGTCCTTGAGCAAGACCCTTAACCCTTCCTGCTCCAGGGGCACTGCATCATAGCTGACCCTGCGCCCTGACCCCCACCCACTAAGATGGGATATGTGAAAAATGCATTTCATTGGCTCTGTACATGTACCTTAGACAATGAAGTTGAATATTTATATTTATTATTTTATGAATAATTAAATTTGACTTTAATGTGAGTTTATTATCAGTAATTAAGTCATCAAGATAATTATTTAAATAATTTAGCCATTTATATTAATCGGATTCATACTAATGTTGTCCACTAGAGGGAGCCAAAGGGAAAACAATAAAAGGTAACGTAAGCGTAAATGAGAAGGGTCTAATCACATGTGGCCAAAATGGTGGTCCTAAAATTTAGTGTAACGCCAGTTAGTGTGTTAGTGGTGTGTGTTAAGGGTTGCTAGCTACCATTTAGCGAGATAACGTGGATTATGGAATGTGTCATAAATTGAGGACGTAAACTCTTTTGACTATCGTACAGTCTGACGTGATGACACCTGTGATCATACAGTGTGACAAAGAGATCATGTTTGTTTAATATCATTGATATCCTATCGTATCCTGTGTCTGTTGCAGAAAGATACAGAGGAGGAAATTCGAGCGTTTATTTGCACCAACCTTCAGCAGGTAGAATTTAACCTTCAGACAGTTTATTCCTCACCCTGACCCTCACCCTGACCCTCACCCTGACCCTCACCCTGACCCTCACCCTGACCCTCACCCTGACCCTTAGGTTTCACTAATATCAAACTGCTCTTTTAATTCATTCATTAATAATTATTGATATCAAGGCCACATCACATTCTAATAACTAATGAAGGAATTGATTTATTTCACTCTTTAGAGAAGCTTTCCTAATTTATCCTATTTATTTATTTGTTTATTTGTCTGTCTGTTTGTTTGTTTGTTTGTTTGTTTGTGTAATGTGGACACACATTAATCCTTCATTAATTCAATTGTTGTTTTTTCTCTTTAAAATCATTTCTATTTTCCTTTTCTTTCCTTTTCTGTGTTCTCTCTTTCTCTCTCTCTTTCTGTCTGTCTGCCTGTTTCTCTGTCTTTCACTATCTTTCCTCGTGTTTATCTCTCTCTCTGTCCGTCTCTCACTATCTCTCTTCCTGTTTCTTTCTTACATTTTGTCCCTTTCTCTCTCTCTCCATCTTTGAATGTTTGTCTCTTTCATTTTTTTGCCTCTCATTACATCTATCTATCTATCTATCTATCTATCTATCTATCTATCTGTCTGTCTGTCTGTCTGTCTATCTGTCTGTCTGTCTGTCTGTCTGTCTGTCTGTCTTCTCTTCTCTTTTTCTGTGTATCTCTGTGTATCTCTGCCCTCCCTGTATTTCTCTCTCTCTCTTCGACTCTTTCCCTGTATCTGTGTATTGCTTTCTCTTATCTCTCTCTCTCTCTCTCTCTCTCTCTCTCTCTCTCTCTCTCTCTCTCTCTCTCTCTCTCTCTCTCTCTCTCTCTTTCTCTGTCTTTTTCTCTGTAGGACGTTTCTCACCGGTTGCTGGATGAAGGTCATGTTGAATATGTTTGGTCTGTGGCCCGTGTTCTCTCCTATCTGGATCAGGTGCAAATCTTTTTACTCTTTAGTGTCCGGGACTTTGGCTCCGTCTGAGATAACATACTTCCAGACTGTAAATGAAGTATGAAAATGAAGTATGAAAGGCGAGTAGTATGCGGAATGCAGTACACGAACACTTCCTGATGTACACTTCACAATCCCATGATCCCACAGGAGAGACGACTCGTCATATGTGGATGTGGCGTCGCAGCACTTTCCGAAACATTAAAGGAGCTTTAAATACCTAAAGGGAAAGCATTGTATGCGCTGCTGTGATGTCATATGTCATGTATCAAAATGGTAGATGTGGTACATCTGAATTTCATTCCTGCTACTTGTAATCATACTATATAGAGCATATTTTTAACAGTCTGGTAGTGCGCTTAGTATGTGAAGTATGTGTGTGCACATACATATCAATGTTTAGTATGTGTAGTGGTGTAGTGTGTTTGTGTAGTATGTTTGATATGTGTAGTGTGTGCAGTAGGTGCAGTATGTGTAGTATGTGCCGTGTGTGCAGTATGTGTAGTAGTGTAGTTTGTGTAGTTTGTTTAGTATGTGTAATATGTTTAGTAAGCGCAGTATTTTCAGTATGTGTAGTATGTTTAGTATGTGTAGTATGTGTAGCATGTGCAGTACTGTAGTATGTTTAGTATGTGTAGTATGTTTAATATGCGTAGTATGTGCAGTATGTGTAGTATGTTTAGTATGTGCAGTATGTGTAGTAGTGTAGTGTGTGTAGTATGTTTAGTATGTGCTTTCAGACGGAGCCTTTAAAAGCAGAAAAAATCAGACAGAAAGCTGCCATTGTATAACTACTGCTATTTATTTACTCTGTGTGTGTGTGTGTGTGTGTGTGTTTGTGTGCAGGTGGAGTCTCCTCAGGGCAGTAAGAGAGACGTGTGGCAGAAGCTGCTCTCTAAACAGAGGAAACGAGCTGTAGTGGCCTGCTTCAGAATGACCCCCTTATACAACCTGCCACGGTAATACAAGCACACACACATCCACACGCATCCACATCTATACAACCTGCCATGGTAACACACACACACATACATACAAACACACACACACACATACACATCTATACAACCTGCCACGGTCACACAAACACACACACACACATACACACACGCGCGCACATACACATTTATACTACCTGCCACAGTAACACACACACAAACATTTATTCAACCTGCCATGTCCCCACACTTACACACACACAATAATAATAATAATAATAATAATAATAATAATAATAATAACAGGGTCATTAGCATTAATCTGTGTGTGTGTTTGTGTGTGTGTATGTGTGTGTGTGTGTTGTGTGTGTGTGTGTGTTTGTGTGTGTGTGTGTGTGTGTGTGTGTGTGTGTGTGAACACAGGCACCGGGCGGTGAACTTGTTTCTGCAAAGCTACAGGAGGATGTGGGTGGAGAATGAAGATGAGTTGGATGAGCAGAAGCTGATTGAGGATTTGGCTGTGAGACTTTCTGTAACAATGTGTTAATGATAATTAGACAGTTATTACATAGTAATAACATCTTTATAAAGCATTTATTAAACTCCCACTGGACTGCATTCCACTCTGTGACCTCCGGCTGACATATCACAGGTTCTAAAAGCTCCACACTGTTACTAATGAACTTTTGATCTGATTACAGAAAGCAGGTGATGGAGAGAACGAAGGGGGAGAGATGGGGGAGGAGGAGCGAAGTGAAAGAACAGCGACGCAAAGAGAAATGGACCCTCTTCATCAGCTCATTACACTCTTTCACCAAAGTGCTCTGACAGAGAGGATGTGTGTGTTGACGGCCTTTTGATTTTCTTTTTTCTTTCCTCCTTCCTTTTTTTTCTTTCTTTCTTTCTTTTATATTATTACATTCTTTCATTTCCTTCCTTCCTTTCTTCCCCTTCTCTTCTTTCTTTTTTCTTTCTTTCTTTCTTTCTTTCTTTCTTATCCTTACTTTTTTATTTCCTTCCTTTCTTCCTTACTTACATTTTATTCATTGCTTCCTTCTATCCCCCCTTCCTTCCTTCCTTTCTTCTTTTCTTCCTTTTTTCCTTTAATTTATCTATCCTTGTTTAAAGTTGAAATTATTTTTAAACTTATTTTACTCATTTGTATTTTATTAAATCATTTACTGAATTAGTGAGTCATTTGTTTGGTCATTTTAATTGAATCATAAATTTATTCTTCATTTGTTTCCTGGACAATTTCCTATTTAATTCATTCATTAACAGAATCATTTAAATGCATTTATTAATACACTTTATTTAGCAATTTCTGTTTCTATCGCATTAATTTTAATGGTATTTTCCTTCATTTTTTAACTCTTTATATAAAGAATCATCGAATCAATTTTTAATGTTATTCAGTCATTTGCTGGTTTATTTATTCATTATATTTCCCATCTATGTGATTTTTCGAACTGGTTCTGTACCTGAAATAATTATTTGTTTGTTTATTTGATCGTTTGATCTATTTTTTAAACCTTTGTTCTTTTAGGTTTTTATAATTTATTAATGTTTATTTATTTGTGTTTATTCAGCAGGCTGGCGGAGGATAATCTGTACTTAGCCTACACTGACATCATGGCCAAGGTACCATCCACCTGACTGCTGAAACACTTCACAAAATAAAAACTGATTACTGACATAGAAAAAGTCTGTGTACTGCCAGACTACGAAACGAATCTTACGTACTGATGAATATTACAAAACAAAAACCTAAGAACTGATACATTAAAATAGGAATCATGAATACTAAACAAAAGAAGTACTGACACATCACAATATCAATCCTGAGTACTGACGCATCACTCAATAAAATCTAAGCACTGACATGTCACAATATCAATCCTAAGCACTGACACACATCACTAAACAAAACTTGAGTATGAACACATCACAGAACGAATCAATAAACAAAAGTTGAGGAACTGACACATCATAATACAAATTCAAGTACTGACATGCATCATTAAAAAAACTTACATTTTAACACATCATAATATGAATGCTAAGTACAGATACACATCACTAAACAAAACCTAAGAACTGACATGTCACAATACTGACCGTACAAATCCTGAATACTGACACACATTAAACAAAACTTAAGTACTGACAAATCACAATACAAATCCTTATTATTGACACATCACTATATAAAACCTAAAAACTTACATGTCACAATAAGAATCCTGAGCACTGACACACAACCTTAAAAAACTCGAGTACTGACACATCATAATACGAATCCTAAGTACTGATACATCACTAAACAAAACCCGAGAACTGACGTGTCATGATACTGACAATGCAAATCTTGAATACTGACACACAAATTACTAAAAACTTAGAACTGAAAAATACTGACACTGACATCACTGAACAACACCTAAGTACCGACATGCCACAAAACTGACAGGACGAATTCTGAGTATATATAATTCCTGTGTTCTGACATATCACAATACACATCACTGAACAACACTTAAGTACTGACACATCCTAATACAAATTTTGAGTACTGACACACATCACTATACAAAACCTAAGTACTGAAATGTCACAGTACTAACGATGAGAATTCTGAGTACTGACACACATCACTGAACAAAACATGAATACAGCCATATGTCACAATATAAAATCAGACCCCGGGCACATCACGGTACTTAAAATTTTAGTACTCTGATGTGTCAAAATATTTAATCTGCATACTGACAGATTACAAAATATAAACTGAGCACTGACACACGTTACAAAACCAACCCTGAGTACTGACACCTGGGAAGTCCTGTACGACTACAGCGCAATAATTATTTTATTCCCAAACAGAACAGAAGAGTTGTGTATGATAGGTCCATACACACTATATGTACAGTATAGATTGAAGTTTTTGATGATGTAATAGTGGTCATGTGACAGTGTTATATCCCTCTGCAGAGCTGCCAGGCTGAGGATGAGGATGAGGACGGTCACGATGAGGTGAAAACCTTCGAGGTACACAAATACAAATCTGCTAACGATGGTTCCTCAGGGGATTCCTTACCTGATCAATTTTTAATTAAAAAGCTTTTAATTACAACCTTTAGTTTTTTTTAATCGAAACAGTTTATAATTATTACTGAAAGATTGTTTTTGTTAAAATGAATTATACAGGGGGCAGCATGGTGGATAAGTGTTTAGCACTGTTGCCTCCTAGGCAGGGGTCTTTCTGTGTGGAGTTTGCATGTTCTCCCTGTGCTTGTGTGGGTTTACTCCTGGTTTCCTCCCACATTCCAACATGTAGGTTAGTTTGATTGGTGATTCTAAATTGCCCATAGGAGTGAGTGTGAGTGTAAATGTGTGTCTGTCCCTGTGATGGACTGGCGACCTGTCCAGGGTGTCCCCCTCCCACCTTTCGCCCTTTCAGAGACGGCTGGGATAGACTCCAGCAGATCCCTGTGACCCCGAATTAGGGAATAAGCGGGTATAGACAACAAATGAATGAATAAATGAATTCATACAGGGTTTAAATTTGTATCTGTATTTTTTTTATATATTATTATCTTTATTAATAATAATAATAATAATAAAAATAATAAAACCCTAAATGATCAACCATCATTTCACAAGATGCAAGACAGATACAAGTACAAATGTTTAGTCTAAGGCATTGACACAAAGCCGTAATAAAAAATTAACATGGCAACCAGGCTGTGGCTCAACAAAGGCACTTTGTGTACAGCTACATGACAAAAATACAAAAGGTTTAATAATGTGACTGAATAAGTTTATTTAAAATAAGTCATCATTCCTAAGAAACATAAGGGCAACAACCAATGACAGGATGGAGCTGAGAAAAGTAGGTACCATCTGAGTTAGCACGTACCTTCCGTCTGTTAAAAATACGTTCTATATAGTATGATTAATGGTAGTATGAATGGTATTTGGATGTACCGCGACCGCCATGTTGATATTGTCACATGACATAGTGGAAACTATCTACTTTCAGTTGTTTACTTAAATGATGTTAAACAAGTGCAATTTAACCACAAGGAACAGTAAGTGCCGTGTAGGTTTTATCCACCAGTTGCGAATATGTCGAGTCGTCTCTCCCGCGGGCTCATTATATAAATTGTCCATTTAAGGTGCACTTAAGAATCTTTTCAGAAGTATCTGTACTCATGGATTAGAAGAGAATTTGGAATCTGTCAGAATATCTTACCTTACTGAGTAAAGCAGAGTTTGTGCTGTGAGATTCTTAATAGTCTTTTGCGATTGTTTTGCATCAAAAACGGACACACACGAGAAGACTTGTCCACATTTTTGCACTAAATGGTAGCTTAAGGCAAACAAAAACAATCTGTAGCGGTAAATTTGCCCATGACATAACAATAAGCGCTTCTTTAGCTGTTCTGTCCACACAGCACGGTTTGCACGGTTTCCTGAGGTGTTTTAAAGTTGTAGCGTTAATTGCATCATCAGGTTCGACGCTCCTATTGGTTCTTAGTTTGATGGTCGTTCTCGTAGAAGTCACACTGCAGCATAGAGTCCAAATATCGTGACACTGCTAGAATTTCATCTGAGGAAAAAATGATTGCAATGATGATTAATCGTCTGTCGGTGGACACGTCAAACTAGCGATAAGAGACAACAGATTTTAGCGTAGGACTTTGGAAATCTTTTAGGATTTTTTTTAATTTCTCTCAGTCGAACAAATTGTGGCTAAAATTAAACAGTGTAAACTCAATGATACGACTCCAGTTTCCAGCCACCTAAAGATGCCATCACCTGAATACTAGCTCCTTTGGGTAGTACTTCCGGTATTTACATTTAAATACTAGCTCCAATGAACTGCACGTCTTCATACTGAGCGGTTCCTTATGTATTGTTTTTATGGTGTAGATTTCAGCTTATTTACCTTTACAATTTCTGTATTTGCCCTTTGGATTTGTCTGCCTCGTGTTTAGCGTTTTCCGGTTCTGATCTCTGCCTGGCTGTCCAATCTGTTTATTTAATCTGCTGCGTTTATTTAATAAAGCCTTTCCCTGCACTATGGATTCTTCGCAGTCGTCTTTCTCACACTCGACTTGAGTTTTGCAGCAAATAAAAATAAACATAATGTTGTTTATTTAATTTTAGCAATTGGTTGACCAGATTGTTGGTTGATTTTAGGAGAAAGAGCTGGAGAAACAGAGACTCTTATATCAACAGGCTAGACTACACCATCGTGGAGCTTCAGAGATGGTTCTACAGAGACTCAGTGCTGGTAGAGGTATTAAACAAAAAATTAAGGTTTTAAGGTCATATGTTTTCTTATGTTTTTTACGCTTTTTAAAAAAATAAAATCTGGCAAGTTTTTAACCACTTTTATATTTTAGTCTAAAAGTGGTACAAATTATTATCTTAGTGATTGTAACAAGGATAAGGTAAACATCTATAAGGATTTATGATTTTGTGTTACAAAACAAGAAAAATGAAAGAAGAAAAAAGAGTTTTAAGAACATATTGACGGATTTGAT
This sequence comes from Bagarius yarrelli, assembly GCA_005784505.1. Lineage (NCBI taxonomy): Eukaryota > Metazoa > Chordata > Actinopteri > Siluriformes > Sisoridae > Bagarius > Bagarius yarrelli. The sequence continues at coordinate 848,709 of VCAZ01000105.1, forward strand.
ATTTGCAAAACTGATATCTAAGAAATATGGAATAATATCAGTGAAACGATTATCAATCGCTCTGTAGTTAAAGATCTTGAAATATAAACTTTTTACTCAGATCTGGATTGTGATCAGTTTTGTATTTTAATGCCAGGTGTTATGGGGCCCTCAGTGGAGGCCACTCTTAAACTTGGTATCGCCATCCTGAATGGAGGAAACTCAGATGTACAGCAGGTAGGAATCAGAAATATTTAACTAAATACTAGATATTTATATATAATTATAATATATATATATCATTTTTTAATTTACTTATTAGTGAATGTTTATTTAGGAAAATATTTTTCCAAAAGCAAAGATGGATAGACAGACAGACAGAAAGACAGATAGAAAGACAGACAGACAGATAGACTAGGTAGACTAGGTAGGTATAGTGGATAGATAGCTATCTATCTAGCTAAATAGATAGATAGACAGACAGACCGATTAGGGAGACTAGGTGGGTCAAGACAATTCACCTTTATTTATATATATAATCAAGATTGTTTCAAAGCAGCTTTACAGAATTACATTAGAAAAGAAGAGAGTCACATCAGAAAAGGTAGGTATAATAGATAGATAGATAGATAGATTTGCAGAAAGATAAGAGCTGTACAAGGTTAACTAAATAAATGCTTACTGTGGAATAAAATCCTTTCTAAGAACAAATTAATTTAGATGTTAACTGCATTTTATCGGCTCTGTACATGTACCTCGCACAATGTTAATAAAGTTAAATCTAATCTAATCTAATCTGATCTAATCTAAATACATTGATAGCAGAACATAGTAGAATAGTGTTCACCAATAAATAAGCATCATTCTATGTTTTGTATTAAATTAAGACTAATGAATATATTCCACAGATTAAATATTGTAAATTGAGGCCGATGGATTAGTCAAGGGTAAAAATCTCAATCGTTTTTATGGGGCCAATTAGTTATCTTTAAAAGCTTGTACAGATTGGTCAATATCAACGTGAAAGAAGGAACAAATTGCACCAGACATAACAATTGACTCGATACAACCAAAGAAGACGACGAGGCAGAAGAGACAAATTTTTACGTTGACACAGAACTGTCAATCTCTATTAACAGAGACTCATGAATCATAAATCGAAATTTAAAGCCTGTGTCATGAATGGAATCAGAAAGCAATTATTGTGAAATATCGAATGAAGCCGGTATTATAAATCAAAATGTGAATCGTTATCATGAATCAATCCGAAAACCAGAACAGGAAATGGAATCTAAAGTACAGTATCATAAATCAAAAAAAGTCAATCATTACCCCCTTGGTGTTGCACGAGTTTTTATTCTGTTTGTTTACTTTTAGAAAATGTTGTCTTATCTAAGAGAGAAGAAAGATGTGGGATTCTTCCACAGCCTGGCGAGCCTCATGCAATCCTGCAGGTATTGTCTCTATTTCAGTCAGATTTTAGAATGTGTGATAATCTCAAGGACCGCCGGCCAAATCCAGCCTGCTGTCTCGTTTCATTCACGCTGAGTCAACTTGAGAAACAATAATGAACAGCCCACATGGTCTAAAATTCACAGCAAACAAGTAGCACAAAATAAGTTTATTCAAGTGTACTGTTAGTTTACTTGTTGAAATAAACAATTATAAGTATGCTTAACAATTGTTTTTTATGGACTGATTTAGGATATACTAAATAATATGACACTGAAGTATTCGCTGCAAATTACGGACAAATCTACAAATTAGCTAAAGTCTATCCCTCTATACTTGCTACTTGTACAGAGCTTTTTCACTGGTTTATCTGGTCAGAGAAGAACTGACCCAACTGAGCCTGGTTTTTCCCAAAGTTTTTTCTCCATTTTGTCACCGATGGCGTTTCGGTTGCTTGCCGTTGGTTGACGCCTCTGGCTTGCTTAGTTGGGGACTAAAATGATAGATATCAATCAATTGAGTGTTTTGATGAGTGTTTATTGATATCTTTTCTGATGTAATTCTGTAAAGCTGCTTTAAAAAACAATTCCGATTGTTAAAAGTGCTATAGAAATAAAGGTGACTTGAGTTAATTTGACTTTATACGCATGCACGTACCATCACAACTGTGCACAGAGCAGACACCATGATTCAGGGGCTTGCTCCACTTAAATGTGGCCTCATAGCAGCTTCTGGTTATGGAATAGAAGTAAATACTCTCTTGGTAAAAGGAGCGATGGAAAGGGTCCCTCATTACCATGTGCAGTCTGGCTCCTACAACCGGTACAAAGAAGGATGGGGGGGCATCCAATCTTAGATCTACGTTAGTAGAATCAGGCACTGCAGGAAGAGACAGTTATTGCGTTAATAAGATGCTAGCGGCCTGGCAGGTCAAGTCCAAGGACTGGTTTGGTCACAATAGATCTCAAGAATGCAGAATATATCCATCCTTTCCCAACACAGGAATTTTTTGCTTTTGGGGTTAGGCATTCCTATATTGAGTTCTTCCTTTGGCCTAACTTTGTCACCTTACATGCTCCTAAAATGCATAGATGCCTCACTTCTGAACTACATAGATGACTGGCTAATATTAGCCCAGTCGCATCAGCAGGTGCTTTATCATCGAGATGCCCATATCGTTCTCGCACATATCCAGGGTTGGAGTCTAGCATCGAAGGCAAGAAAAGAGTGCTCTACCCAGCTCAGACCAGTACCTACCTAAGAAGACTCAGTTGTGATGTTGGCCCGGTCTACACAGGGCCGCATCGACTTGACAATTGTAACAGTGGGACAGCCATTCACTGTCAAGCAGTTTTAAGGAATATTGGGCCTAATGGCAGCAGTGTCCAACGTGATACCTTTCGGCCTGCTGCATATGAGACCGGGGGGGCCAGCCACTCTGCAAAATTGAGTTCTTCCGGCGATGCATTCGAGCCTTAGATATGTGGGAACCCTTGGTTCCTGGTGCAGGTGCTAGTATGCACAGACAATGTCAGTGGTCACTTAAATCAATCACCGGGGGGTTCTGTGTTCACACCCACTTTTCCACTTGGCATGCCAGATCACTTAGTGGGCTCAGGGGAATTTGCTTTTTCTGGACCAGGAAAGTAAATACTTTAAATATGATTTTTAAATATTACATCCGGGCTATTCCTTTATTTCATATTTTACTGCTATGATACCCTATATGACCAGAGGTTTGTGGACACCTCACCAGCACACATCTGGAATAGGGTCATGATAGTAACATTTTTATTGTAACTATTGCTGTGGTTGTAATATCATTTTTTTCATGTCTCTGCATCTGTTACAGTGTTTTGGACCTGAACGCATTCGAGAGGCAGATGAAAGCTGAGGGTTTAGGAACAGCAGCTGAAAGCAACGCAGGTACGTCTGAGACAAACCGGCTGCGCAATAATTCAAAGATTCTCTGTATAATACAAGTCTGCAGATGAGTAAGATCAAGTTAAGCATGCATGCTGTCATGTTTTATCTTTGTATGTATTACCTCTCTCTCTCTCTCTCTCTCTCTCTCTTTCCCTTTCTGTTTTTATTAAGGTGATAAGGTTATGGCGGACGAGCCGCTGACCTGCGATCTCTTTCGCTTCCTCCAGTTGCTCTGCGAAGGACATAATGCAGGTGATTATTCGGACGATTGCACAATAAATCACCAGCAGCTCAACATCTCCCGACCGTTGCAGAAACCCACTGACTTAAAATCACACCGATTCATCTATTCTTACACTCCTTTAAAATCCTCTCGGTCTTTTCTCATTTATGTTGCAACAAAGCCATTAGAAAAAGATAGAAAAGGGATTACTATGATGTCGGTAAGAAGAATTATAATGACAATATAGAGGAATATTAAGGTTCCCTGCCATAAATTATTATGAATTTATTACCTATATGAATAGATTACAGATATCAGAGAGAGGACTTATCCTTATTTGAACTCAAAAAAGATTTTATTAATCCTACTCTTTCAGTGTCACATTAGTGAATAGGTTTCCATAGAGCTTCAGCATCACTGCTTTTTCAATTTTTATGATATATAAGACACACACACATTCTTTAAATATATAATATGACAGGAAGTCAATAGAGACCGAATTTAATCTACAGTTTAAAGGCAATCTCTGGGCAATTAATGCCAGTCTTACTTACACTGTGTGATTTTTAGCCAGGATTTGTTCATCTAAGACAAACTTTGCAATCCTAAAAGATTCCTACGGTAAAATTAGTTGTCTTTGATCGCTAGTTTGACATTAATGGTCATTGCGATCAGTTTTTTCCTCCCCTGAAATTTTGTAAGTATCAGAAGATTTCAGATTCTTTCCCAAAGTGTAACATCTTATACGATGACCCTTATACCAAGAACCTATAGAAGCGCTGAACCTGATGATTTAATTAACCGGACAACTTTAGACCACCTTGGAAAAATGTGGAAGCGAGTTTTGGTAGACAGAAACAGCAAGAAGAGGCACTTATTGGGTTTATAAAGGTTAAAGAAGTTTGTATGACGTGTCGTTGATGCTGTTTGTTTGCTTCTAGCTATCGTTTAGCGCTGATGTTTAACACAGATTGTTGAACGCGTCATGGATTGATGATGTAACACTTTTGTGTGTCCGTTTTTTTGCTTGTCGTACAGTCTTATATTATGACCTACAGTATGACACAGGGATAATGTTCATACAGTTTAACAAATATTCGCATAAGGATATAAAAAAATTGTGGCAATGTAAACAAATACAGCTTTTAGACAGTGCTGGGATTTAAACTTATAACCTGATGGTTTTCCTAAAGCGCAGCTTTGTTACTAACGTTGCTCCCTCGACTTATGAAAAGGTATAAATTACAATTATTATTTTATGATGAAACATTTCCGTTGAATTGTTTCAAATAATTTCAGTAAGAGATAAAAATCAATGGAAAATTTCATTGAGTATTAAACACATGGTACGTATTATGATGTCATACATCTAAGAACCAATAATGTCGAAGTATGCAAATTCATGTTTAACGCAGTGGATTTTGTGTGGAATTACAATATTAACCAGTTTATTGTCCCGAAAAGAAAATATTTTGGTGGTTTATTATTATTTTTTATTTCAAAATAGTGACTTTGTTTGTTACAGAGTTTCAGAACTATTTGCGAACTCAGACCGGAAACAATACCACCGTAAACATAATCATCTCCAGCGTGGACTACCTACTCCGACTGCAGGTAAATCAGCAATGTGGCCCATGAGCAAGGCCCTTAACCCTTAACTGCTCAGTTGGACAAATAAAAATAAGGGGTGTCTACCAAATGCCTAAAATGAAAATATACCTCAGTTAATCTATAGTTGTAAAGACTAACAGTGTTGATAGACAGTAAGGAGTTTACAGAAATAAATACTGTATATGATAGAAATATAGTAGTACATTTATAGTAGTAAGTATATAATAGAGAATATACAATAATAAGTATACAGAAGTAAATATACAGTTGTAAATAAAGAGTTGTAAGTATAGTAGTAAATTTTAAAGTGTTAATAAATATGTAGTCTAAATATATACTTACTTAACTACATACTTAAGTGTGTGTTCTGTTTAGGAGTCTATCAGTGACTTTTACTGGTATTACTCTGGGAAAAAAGTGATCGACGAACCCGGCCAGCGTAACTTCTCCAAAGCTATCAGGGTTGCCAAACAAGTCTTTAACACCCTCACAGAGTACATTCAGGTAAAGAGATTTCTGAACACAATAGCAACCATTGCACACCAATGCAAAATTCCCTTCATATATTTTTATCAAATTCAAATGATAAATTTTACCAAAAACATTTTTTTCCTAAAATAGGAACAGAGCTTTTAGGACTTTATTTAAAAAAAAAGGTTTTAGTTACATGTAAGCATTAATTTAGATCTCTCAAATACTTAAAGTAAAGTGAAGCACAGAAGTGATTTATTAACTAAAGGTTTACAACCGGTTTTTTTTTTTGCATGATGATTTCACCTAATTTTGATGTTTAAAATGTATTTATTAATTAAAAAATGGCTCCAAAGTATGAACAAAGGACCAAGGTGGAACAAAGCCTGAAGTTTGTGATGTAATATCACCATTAATAATTATGATTAATTAATAATTAGCATTAAATCAATTTTCAGGATGACGAGTTTAAAAATCTCAACCAACTATTTCGCCTTTTTTTTTTCTGCAATTTAAAAAAAAACTGCATTGATTCTCCTGAAGACTTTGAGTGTCTCATTTGTTGTCTGTTTGAGGAAGCAGAACTAGCAATGATTGTTTTTTCTTTGTTAAAATAAGTTAATTTATTCAAGACTATGCAAATCATTTTCCTGAAAATGAAATATACTGCATGTTTTAAAACCACGAGATTTAAACAGTATCAGTAGTCAGGAAAAAAACTGCTATCGTGCTTGAAAGAACTGAAGATCTTTTTTTTTATTTGTTTTATTTATTTGTGACTCTATAAGGCTGTATTTATATCCGTATTACATTTTGAATTATACAATACAGCCATGCATACAGAATAGACGATAGAGTGTACAATTAAAAAACAGATAACAAAAAAAAAAACACTGATACATTAACTATAAACTTATTTTTCTTTATTTAAGGGTCCATGCACTGGAAACCAGCAGAGTTTGGCTCACAGTCGGCTGTGGGATGCTGTGGTCGGTTTTCTCCACGTTTTCGCCCACATGCAGATGAAGCTTTCTCAGGTCTGCTCACGGAAACACTTCTACAAATGTCAAGGATAAAACAAATACTTTATAACACCTTTTTTTAAATCACCAGATTTTATGCATTGTCAAGCAGCAGTAGGAAATTTGAATAAATCAGCATGATAAATCACAGACAGGAAAATATTGTTTGTGGTACCAGTCTTTTAACCTTCAGCCAGAAATTAATGAACCTAAAAATAGCTGAGATATTTGAGGAAACAGACTGTTATATACAGCAAATGTCGGTCTAAGCTGAGACGAAACTCTTTAAATAAAAATATGCTAAAAAAAAAAATACTGCAAGCGGTGACGATATTGTGCTACATCCAGGATTCGAGTCAAATCGAGCTGCTGAAGGAACTGATGGATTTGCTCAAAGACATGGTGGTGATGCTGTTATCTATGCTAGAAGGTAAGAACCTAGTTTCAGAAAGAAAATTGGTTTAAAAAAAAAAAGAGTGAGATAAAACCAGTCACTGGTTTTCAAACAATGAACAGTATAATTTAAGCCTGAAACTCATTAAAACAAATTCCAGATGTTCTAAGAATACTTAAATAACCCTAGCATAGAACCTAGCGAAATTGACTACAGACGTAGTTGCTTATATCATATAATAAAAATGTGGTCAGCATATTAAGTTTGTAGCCCTCCATGGCCTTCTGAAACTATGCACTAATGTGTTTTCTTAGGAAACGTTGTAAACGGCACAATCGGAAAACAGATGGTGGACATGCTGGTGGAGTCGTCCAACAACGTTGAAATGATCCTCACGTTCTTTGACATGTTCCTCAAGCTTAAAGACCTAGTATCCTCGGACTCCTTCAAAGAATATGACCCTGTCGGACAAGGGCTTATCTCCGAGAAGGACTTTCAGAAGGCTATGGAGGGCTATAAACGCTATACGGTATCCGAGATGGAATTCCTGTTGTCTTGCACAGAGACGGACGAGAGCAAACTTCTGGACTATCGGGCATTTGTTGCGCGTTTTCACGAGCCGGCCAAAGACATCGGTTTCAACGTGGCTGTCCTTTTGACCAACCTGTCAGAGCACATGCCGCATGATGCTCGATTAAAAAACTTTCTGGAGTTAGCTGACAGTGTGCTTAGGTATTTTCAACCTCACCTGGGCAGGATCGAGATCATGGGTAGCGGGAAACGGGTCGAGAGGGTCTACTTTGAAATCAGCGAATCGAGCCGGACGCAGTGGGAGAAACCACAGGTGAAATTAGAACTTTGAAAGGCTTTACATGTTGGAGATTTTAAACACAATTGAGATGCTACAACCTTCAGTTAAACTTATTAGAATTATCGGAATGATAAATGAAATTATAATTAATTGGGGAGTTTATAGGATTTGCATGCTGGCTAAGTGCTTACACCGGAACCGAGTCAGAGAACCACATTTACGCCATTTACATTTACGGCATTTGGCAGACACCCTTAATCAGAGCAACAAGGGCCTTTCTAAGGGGATACTGGTGGCGGCTTGGTGGTTCTGGAACGCAAACCCATAATCTTCCAATCAGCAGTCCAACACCTTAACCACTGAGCTTAGTGTCTTTCTGCTGCATTAGGTGAAAAATGGTAGTGTTTTGTTGTGTCCATGTCCATGTCTCACTTAACCGTGGTGCTTAATTTAAATCTTATATAAATGTAGACGCTTAGGTCTCTAAGAATTTTAAGTGTTTTATAAGTACAGTATTTCTGTTTTACCCCTAGTAGGCGCAATATATATACAAAGAAAAGTTGCAGAAAAGCAAAATGTTTTTTTTTTTTACCCAAATGTTTATTTCTTTAAAGTTAATAATTATATCAAATCTATTTCTGCTTTCTAAAATGCTTAAAATTTTTTTTATAAGCACTGTTTTTAGTATCACACTGAAAGTCAGTAGAGCCTGACTCATAATAGGACAAAATAATATTGCTATATTGAACCTTATGCTGCAATGAATTGCCTATAAATGTAAATGACTTTACTTTGTCACATATACTTTTTTACAACACAGTGAAATTCTTTTTTCGCATATCCCATCTTAGTAAGTCAGAGAGCAGGTTCAGTTATGATACAGCACCCCTGGGGCAGGAAGGGTTAAGGGTCTTGCTCAAGGACTCAACAGTGGTTGGCTTGCCAGTGGTGGGGCTTGAAAGCAGTTATTCCTGGTCTGCAGTTCAACCCTAACCGTTTGAGCCACTACTGCCCAAACTAAATGTCTAGAATATATCTTACCAATAAGGGGAAAAAAATCTATCCCATGGGGTTTTCCCTCTTTATTGCACTTGCTCGCGTTTCAGGTCAGGGTTGATATTGAATTAGTAAATAAGTAAACCTTTGTAATGAGATTATGCTAACAATGTTGCCTTGTAATGCAGCCAATAACAATCTGTCTTTTCGTTATACATTCAAATATTTTCCTCAGGTCAAAGAGAGCAAGCGTCAGTTTATCTTTGACATTGTTAACAAGGGAGGTGAAAAGGAAAAGACAGAGCTCTTCGTTAATTTCTGCGAGGACACCATTTTTGAGATGCAGTTGGCTGCCCAGATCTCTGCCTCTGACCGGGATGAGGAAGTGCTGGAAACAGAGGATGATAGAGTGGATAAGAAAAAGGATGAGGATAAAAACCCTACTGAGGAAAATTTAGGAGGGAAGAAAGGTTTGTCATTGATTGAAATGATGAAACAGCTGGTCCTGGCCCCTATCTGTGGTCTGATGATGATAATATGTCTTCTCTCCATATGGAACCTGAAAAGGCAGACTAAAAGAATGAGCATAAAGAGTCTCGTTTTGGCCATCATTCTTTTGTTCCAGAAGGTTTTATCAGCCATATTCCGTACCATTGTAGGCACTGCCTGTTTTATCCTACACGTCCTGTACCTTGTCTTTCTCAGTGGTTGCGTTATAGAGTTTGCGAAAGAGACCAAACTCTCTGATTTCTTCAGAAATCTGCCAGACCCCACGTCAGATGATGTAACAGGTGTTTATGAAGCGGTAACCCACAAGGTCAGAGGTCCAAAACTGACTGGACCATCCCGGAGTGACGTTCAGGCAATGAGTCTGGACTTATCAACTGTGTCCAGGAACCCTCAGCTGCTCACTGACATATTTGGTCTCCAGTTAAGGAAGGAAGGAGGACAGTATATGCTACTTAGTCAAGATTCCAACACCATTGTTAGTGAAGTAATGAATCGTTCTAAATATCAGGTCAGTACGGTATTTACGCTATCAGGTCAGTACGGTATGTACGTTTAGAATATCAACTGTGTTAAACAATGTGTTGTACCAGTAAATAAGTTCAGTCAGAAACGTCTATGAATTAATACAAAATAATGATTGCTTGTCTTAAATTCACCATAGATATACCTGAAATCTATTTAGGCTTTAGCCAAGATTCACTTCAACTCTACCTAGGATTGACCCCAGATTTACCGTAAATCTACCTAGACTTTATCCCAGATTTACCTTAGATTGACCTAGGATTTACCCCAGATTTGCCTTTAATCTACATAGAATTTATCCCAAATTTACCTAAATTTTACCTAGGATTTACCCCCCAAAATTTACTTCAAATCTACCTAGGATTTACCTCAAATTTACCTCAAATCTACCTAGACTTTATCCCAGATTTACCTCAAATCTACCTAGGCTTTATCCCAGATTTACTTTTACTCTACCTAGGCTTAACCCCAGATTTACTCTAGATCTACTTGGGATTTACGCCAGATTTAGTTTAAATCTACTAAGTTTTTACCCCAAATTTACCTCATATTTACCTTGCCGGATTTATCAAAGAAAATGTATTTACCTATAGATGTTATATTTTAATCATATATATATAAATATACAAAATATAAAAAAAAAAGTTTTTTTCTTTTCTTCTGTAACGAACATATAAGCAAGTTTTTGTATATGGGTAACTTTATTTACATTGACCTATATACAAAAACACTAAACAAACAACAAACATGAACCAAATTTAACTTAACTAGGAGCATGAACAGGAAGCATGAACAGGAAGCATGAACAGGAAGCATGAACAGGAAGCATGAACAGTGGTACAGCAAACAATAATCCACAAAAGGGCTATAAATACACAAGGGACACATTAACAAGACAAGACACACCTGAACACAATCACAGGACTGAACAACCAATGAAAACAAGACATAAGGACAAAGGGAAGCACATGACAGGAAGGCGTGAGGACAAAGCTAGCATAGCTTAGCCTAGACATAAAACAATAAACATAAAACAAGAAAAACATAAAACAAGAACATAACAATCGTACAAATTCTTTTAAAATCTGTCTATATTGAGGATAGGAATATTCGCAAAAATCCCTTGTGTATGTGTGTGGGTTTAATAGGCAGCTGTATCTGAAGAAGAAGTGGAGGAAGAGGATGAAGAGAAGTATTCAGAATCTGAGAAAGCAGAGTAAGCAATAACATGCAGCATTCATTTCTTGTATGTTAGATTTTATTGACCATGTAATCAATTTCCACTAAATTAATAGTCTTTGTAAAAAATGGTGAAGGCATTTTTAGGCTGAAGCCTTTAAATCATGTAGTTTTAGTGTTCTATTTATCTGTTTTTTTTCTTTATTTTTCGTACATCTTTTTCACAAGATGTCAATCATTAAGTGGGAAAATGGATGTAAAAATGTGTTTCCAGAAACATTTCCCTGTATGCAACCCTGTTATAATAAAATAATTCATCCATCGTCACAAAGATTTTTTTATGATTTATTGCCTTTTTTCTAGTAATATGGTGATATTTTTAGGCATAGTTGAAAAGTATAAGTTTGCGTGTTTTTTTTTATGCTTTTGTACTTTCCTTTGGGTCCCACCCGACCTCAAATGTCCAAACACATACATTTTCACTGGCTAATGCATCATTTACAAACCTCTTAGTGTCCCTATGAGCCTCTTATGTGCTCTTAGAACACAATTTGTAAAAAAAAAAATTGAAGGATAATTTAAACTTCTAACCAGCAAAAATGTTTAAAAAACCTGTTAGAAAAATAGCAGCACAGTTTTGTGTCTTTTATAGAGGCGAGGACAATGAGAAAAAGAGCCAGAGGCAGGAAGACGAGGTGAAACGCAGATTCAGGAGAATGAGCTCACACAAAGCGGTGGAGCCTGAGGTCCAAGAATCGGCCATGTGGAAAATTATTAACTCTCAGAAGACGAAACTGCTTGTAAGGCAGACACTCTGTGTCATCTTCCTTTCCCTATTCTGTCATTGTGTCTCTGTGAAATTTGTGCTCTGTAGCATACTGCTATCTGGATATCCATATTAACGTTACAACAGAGCAATTCTAACATGTTCTCTTTGTATGAGTTTCTCTCGAAGAATATGCAAATAACATACTGTAGCTTAGCAGCCACGGCAGAAATTATTTCAAATTATTTAATTGTCATCAAAAGCAGATCTTTAGAAATCTAAAAAAAACCCCCGAAAGCCATATTATTGACATATTTCTATCTGAATATATGTCTGTTTCCTGTAGAATTACTTTGCCAGGAATTTCTACAACATGCGAGTGCTGGCTCTGTGTGTGTCCTTCAGCATCAACTTTATTCTTCTGTTTTATAAGGTACATAACATCAAACTTTCAGTCACACACGTTATTCCTAAATTTTATTTCTCAAGCTTGCTGACTGCATTACGGTGCCCTTGGCATTGCAGTAGAGATCCAATCTCAACCTGCAGATATTTCTTTCAGCTCTGATTATATAACGAAGTTTCAAGTGCAAGATTCAAATCAGTCAAATTTGCATAATTATTAAAGCATGTCAGGTAAATTAGCATATCATAGCTTGATACAGCAATAGTCTAGACAAGTCCAAGACACGAGATTCTGTTCTACAGAAGACAGTATAGTGACAATTAAAGACATATATCAATGCTTTAACAACCATAAGCAACTATAGACAACTATTAGTAACTATAAGCCAAAAAGGACAACAATAAACAAGATGACTAAGAGTAACTATAAAGAACTATCAACAACCTTGGACAACTATGAATAACCATAGATACCAAGAAAACAATAGAAGATTATAGACAATTGTAAATATCTAGAAAGAGTTGAAAACAATCATAGATACCTACAGACAACCAGAGACAACTTTAAGAAACTACATAAACTATATAAACGTATAGGCAACTATAGACAGCCAGGCAACTATAGTCATTTACAGTACAACTCCGGACAACTTTAAGCAACCAAAGACATTCATAGACAATTGGCATACAATTAACAACAATGTTACGCAACCATAATCAACCTTAGTTTCAGGATTTCGCTGAGGCAAGTATTTGCAGAACCCAGCTGTAACAAAACAAACAACTTGACTTGTCTTGATAAGACTTCACTTGACTATTGGACAACACTGACTCTCTGTCAGTGGTTACAAAAACAATCCAAGACCAGGTCTGAGCCTCCTCATACTGTGAATAAGGTGAGTAACCAGTGAGTTCCACAGTGCCACGTACACCTTAAGGGTGGATGAGGATTGCCCTGCAAAAAAGCACTTTTGCAAACACTCGAAGACTAAAAATCTCAAATCTCTCCACTATCTCAGCCTGTAACCCCCACAAGCTTTGCCTATGCTGCGCCTCGGCTGCAATGGGGCATGAGCCATGAGATAACTATAGACAACCTCACACACCTACAGATAACCATGAACAACCTTAGACATCCACAGATAACCTAAACAACCTTAGAAACCTACAGATAACCATAGACAACCTTAGACACCTACAGATAACCACAGACAACCTTAGGCACCTACAGATAACCATAGACAACCTTAGAAACACATAACCATAACATAGACCCACCTTAGACACCTACAGATAACCATAGACAACCTTAGACACCTACAGATAACCATAGACAACCTTAGACACCTACAGATAACCATAGACAACCTTAGACACCTACAGATAACATAGAACAACACCTTAGACAACCTACATATAACCATAGACAACCTTAGACACCTACAGATAACCATAAACAACCTTACACACCTACAGATAACCATAAACAACCTTACAGATAACCTACAGATAACCATAGACAACCTTATAACCTAGACACCTACAACCTACAGATAACCATAGACAACCTTAGAACACACCTACAGATAACCACCATACCCAAGACAACCTTAGACACCTACAGATAACCATACCAGACACCTAGACACCTACAGATAACCATAGACAACCTTAGACACCTACAGATAACCATAGACAACCTTACACACCTACAGATAACCATAAACAACCTTAGATAACAACCTACACTACAGATAACCATAGACAACCTTAGACACCTACAGATAACCATAGACAACCTTAGACACCTACAGATAACCATAGACAACCTTAGACACCTACAGATAACCATAGACAACCTTAGACACCTACAGATAACCATCAGACAACCTTACACACCTACAGATAACCATAAACAACCTTACACACCTACAGATAACCATGAACAACCTTACACACCTACAGATAACCAATAAACAAACCTTAGAAACCTACAGATAACCATAGACCAACCTTACACACCTACAATAACCATAAACAACCTTAGACACCTACAGATAACCATAAACAACCTTAGACACCTACAGATAACCATAGACAACCTTAGACACCTACAGATAACCATAGACAACCTTACACACCTACAGATAACCATAAACAACCTTACACACCTACAGATAACCATAAACAACCTTACACACCTACAAACCCATGGACAATCAACAAAATAAGGATAAACTATCATAGCCAGCCACATACAACTTTAAATAAATACAAATAATTATGTCACCCAGATAATCTTCTGAGTCTGGTTTCTTTTAGTATAATTAGACAATTATTTGTAATTACAGAAACTACTTGCAAACCGTTTGCTCTTAGTTGTGTAACTGCATTAAGGCTGTATGTACCCGACCCAGGTTTCTTCTCGCGAAGCCGGAAGCGTGTCCCTGTCTGACCTCAGTGAAGAGACCAGTGACTCCGAGAGTGTGTGTTTTATTCTGGGAGAGAGCGGTTATATGAAGTCACTTCTCCATTTTCTGGCTGTATTACACACACTTATCTCTTTTTGCTCCATCATCGGCTACTACTGTCTGAAGGCAAGCTTCTCATTTAAGCTGATAACACTCTCCTTTTCTTGCTGCTTCTGGGTTTTTTCTTGTAATACATGCCGATTATTAAATATTTAAGCCCCCAGAGCTTCTAGAAAGATGTAGAACAAAAAGCAGATATCTAAAAGAATCTTTATATGGCCCAGCGTTGTTCGGTTCATAATTCATAAATCAGTTCAAGGTTTTTCTATGCAATCAGCTGCAAACCACATTTTTAAGTTAAAAGCGGTTAATGTTTAATTGTTAATATGTAGTATAGTCTTGTTTTAATGTGATAACAAGCGAATAACACCAAATGCACATATTATGCAAATATTGTAATTTTAGTTGACAGTTACTTTAAAAAGTAGATTGCCATGGACAGTAGCTAGCTAATTATATGCTAATAAAGCTTTTCATTAGCACGGATACCACATAGTTTACAACATTTTGTTATATAAATTTCCATTAACAAAAATTATTGTTATTTTAGAAATCAAGTTCAGAAATAAAAAATGGATTTTCTTCAAATAAAAAACATTTACATGCACAATAAATGAATCAAAAAAGAATATATATTAGTAAAATTATTTGAAATATATTTTAGATAAACTATTTAGTTATTATGTTTTAAAAAACATTTTTTTTACATGCTTGTACTTGTTTTTTATTTGTACATTTTCCTATTTATCAACAGATTATTTATTTTCTTTTTAGATAATTTATTAATCTAGAAAGTTTATACCAAATTATCGTAAAATATGTTTTTTTTTCTTACAGATAAGTAATAGTCTTTTAATAGGATATAATACTACTGATACTACTTAGGCAGTGAGGTTTGAACCTCAGTTCCGCCTTGTGTAGGTGGCGACCGCACAATTTTCCACTGTGCTTCAGCTAATTTATAACACGTCTCGTCCAACAGAGGGTCGGTGATTTTTGATTTTGTTATGTAGCATTAGCGTCTGTTAACCCCACCCCTTTTCCATTTTTACATAAGCAGAGCTTAAACAGTAGATGCAGAAGGTGTCAAACTTAATGTAATAATCTTACATTTGTTGTTTTTTTTTCTGGTTGAATAAGGGCATCATCCGGGTATTTAAACGACACTTTTTTTAGTTTTTAAAGGCGAATGTATTTGTGCTACAAAATAACGTAGTGTTAAAGTGTAAAATTTAAAACGCACCATTAATTCAATGAATAAACATATTTGATATCGATTTATATGAAATATCTGATTAGCATCATGATATATGTCAATATTGTCAGCCTTTTATATGCCTGTTTGTGTTTTTCAGGTTCCCTTAGTAGTGTTTAAACGTGAGAAAGAACTGGCGCGTAAACTAGAGTTTGATGGTTTGTATGTCACACAGCAACCGGCTGACGATGACATCAGGGGTCAGTGGGACCGACTGGCCATAAACACGCCGTAAGAGCTTATAAACTTGATATTAACCTAGTCGCGGTCGCAAGTTATATATAAAATATATTAAAAGTCTTTTTTATTATTATTCTTGTTTTCAGATCTTTTCCAAGTAATTATTGGGACAAGTTTGTGAAGAGGAAGGTGCAGTAAAGTTTTTTTAATAATGCTTGTTATGTATATTTTCACTTCATTTAATTATAAACCCCCTAAATTAAAATACTAATGTTAGGACTTATATTAATATATTATGTAAACTTTATTTCATAGAAACAAATGACTTCCAAATATTATCACTATTTGTATTTTTTTTACCACTTTATTGATAACTAATACAGAACACAACAAAAAAAAACAATAGATATATTACCGTAAATGCTAGAATAGCACATCTACCATAAACTCTGTAGCAAAGGAGCATAGCATGAGTAACCGTACATACAAATTAAATAATCATTTTTACGGTCTAAAGTATTAGAACACCTGACCATCCCATCCATATATGTTTTTTGAAAAACATCACTTTCTCCTCTAATCACCTCCACACATCTGGAAAGTCATTTAAATTGATTGTGTCATGTGACTGTGTGAATTTGTTCATTTATTCAGGTTTAATAGTATTAGTGAGATCAGACATTAATGTTGAGATGAGGAGGTCTGGGGATTAGTCGGGGTTCCAGTTCATCCCAAAAGTGTTCAGTTTAAAGGGGTTGAGTCAGAATCAGGAATCTGTACAGGACATGTTTTTCTACTCCAGAACACAGCATGTCTTTATGGAGATCAGGGGATTTGTGCACAGCGCCGTTGTCATGCTGGAACAAAGTTTGAGTCCGGCAGTCTCGCAAGAATAATGTAACAGTACAACATACAAAGACATTCTGTACAATGTTGTACAACACTTTGAAGAAGACAAACTTATGTAGGTGGGCTGGTGACGTGTCCACAAACTTTTGGTAAAAGGTCTGAGATCTAAAATACATATCACACTTAATATAAAGTAAGAAAAGTACAATTTAGTGCATAAAACTTGCGCGTAATTCTTACAGAAGACAAAAAAATTTAGCCTCCAGATGATTTTGCATGTTATAACTCCACAAATGCCTGATTTTACCTGCAGGTGATGGCTAAGTACAGCGAGTTGTATGGCACCGAGAGGATCAGCGAGCTGCTGGGCTTGGATAAAACAACGCTGGATTTCAGCTACGAAGCCCGCAAAGGAAGACGACCAGCCCGAGAATTGTATTTTAAATATTTTGTCGATTCGTATGTGTTCAAAGGGAGTAGAACAGCATATGGACCAGTATCTAAGTATTAATTCATGAACGTGAGAGAAAGAAAAAAGAGAGAAAGGGGTATATATGAGTAAATCAGTACATCCAGCTGAAACTAGCAAAACTAGCCGCAGATTTTTCCGCAGATCTGTTTAGAGACACATAGGGACTGTTTACACCTGGTCACTTGATGCATTTTTTTCTGATGGGATAGCTATAGATAGCTGTAAATGCCTTCCGAAACCTATTCGAAGCAGTCTGGGTCTTTAGACAAAATTGGACAAGTTAAATAAATCTGGCTGTTTAAACCACATACTTCAGACTTAAGTCACACACTTTAGCATGTCTGTTGAACAGTATATCCTGATGGTGGTAAGTGTGAGCCATTTTAATTTGCAGGGTCACACAAAGACATTTAAAGGTCTGGCGTCTAATTTAGAAACAGGATAGTCAGTCTATGGAAAAGAAGGATAGTCAGTCTTCTTCTGGAAAAGAAGGATAGTCAGTCTTCTTCTGGAAAAGAAGGATAGTCAGTCTTCTTTTCTGGAAAGAGAAGGATCTCTGGAAAAGAAGGGGATATCAGTGTTCTTCTGGAAAAGAGGATAGAGTCAGTCTTCTTCTGGAAAAGATAGGTCTAGTTCTGGAGAAGGATAGTCATTGTTCTTCTGGAAAAGAAGGATAGGCGTCTGGAAAGAAGGATAGTCAGTCGTTCTGGAAAAGAAGGATAGTCATTGTTTCTAGTTCTTCTGGAAAAGAAGGATAGTCAGTGTATCTTCGGAAAAGAGATAGTCAGTGTTCTGGGAAAAGAAGGATAGGCTTCGTCTAGTTCTGGAAAAGAAGGATAGTCAGTGTAGTCTTCTGGAAAAGAAGGATAGTCAGTCTAGTTCTGGAAAAGAAGGATATCGTCAGTCTAGTTCTGGAAAAGAAGGATAGTCAGTTGTTCTTTCTGGAAAAGAAGGATAGTCAGTCTAGTTCTGGAAAAGAAGGATAGTCAGTTCTAGTTTCTGGAAAAGAAGGATAGTCAGTTCTTCTTCTGGAAAAGAAGGATAGTCAGTCTATGGAAAAGAAGGATAGTCAGTCTATGGAAAAGAAGGATAGTCAGTCTTCTTCTGGAAAAGAAGGATAGTCAGTCTTCTTCTGGAAAAGAAGGATAGTCAGTCTTCTTCTGGAAAAGAAGGATAGTCAGTCTTCTTCTGGAAAAGAAGGATAGTCAGTCTTCTTCCGGAAAAGAAGGATAGTCAGTCTTCTTCTGGAAAAGAAGGATAGTCAGTCTTCTTCTGGAAAAGAAGCCAGTATTCTATTTTGCCACCAGTGTTAAAAATGTTGAGCTGTTATCCGTGTATTCTCGTTATCCGTGTATTCTTGTTATCCGTGTATTCTCGTTATCCGTGTATTCTTGTTATCCGTGTGTGCTGCACATACCGAAATAATCACTGCCTTTTGGTCTGTAAGTGATGTTACAGACTTTCTTGTTTTTTTCTTGACTGCATTTACAAACCCAAATAGAACAAAATAACATTGGGTGCAATTTCAGGTCAGTGGACAGATTTGCATTTTGCGCAGGAATAGAAGATCAGATTCGGTAAACCTGTTTTGCTGGCATTTATGTGGCCAAGTGTAAATGGAACTGTTCCGACAAATCGGATAAAAAAACACATAAAGTGACCAGGTGTAAACAGGACAACAGCGTGATGTAGTTGACGAAGTGTATATGGTTTTCCCAGCACCACCAATCTGCCCCTGCTTGGCCCCTAAGAAAGGCCCTTAATCCTCGATCACTGAGTTGGTTAAAAAACAGACGAGAAATGTAAGTCAGTCTGGATAAAAGAATCTATCAAATGCCAGAAATGTAATTGTAGAAATATAACTCATCATAACACACATTAGGACATTGTGGTTTTTCTCAGCGGGTGAAATAGCCCCCCCAGTGGCAGTTTAAACTACGTCAGTGGGAGTTGGAAATCTGCTGGTGCCTAGAAGGGTATTTGAACGCTAATGGTGAATGCTAATAAAACTGTTATAATGTGTTAAGCGGCTCTGGGTGGAATTTTGCTAAGTTTCTCCAAGACATTAAGAGAGCAGCTGAATTAAAAACTGCCACTAATATATAAAGTGGATCATCTTCAGTATGACTTTATTCCACTTACCTTTATTAACATATCACTGAGTTACCTAAAAACTGAAAACTTGTATATAGTTCTTTACAAAATCATGCTAATCTGACGATAAGTTATTTTTTTTTTATCTTAAAGAACATTTTTTCTTCTTTTTTTTAATTCTAATAACACAAAAACCATCACTTAGAAGTAGAAGTCGTTTCCGGAAAAGGAAGCAGGAAAAAAACAATTTTTTTTAAATTTTTATAGAAAAAGTACAGTATCTATAATATTTTCCAACATAAATAGAAAAAAAAACGTAATAATATTATTATTTTTTGAAAAAATTCTAGAATTAAGACAAATAAAAATTTCTCAGTCTAAATGACTGGAAAAGAATTTGCTGATAAGATTCTTAGCATATTTGTGAGTATATGTGTGTGTGTGTGTGTGTGTGTGCGTGTGTGTATTTTAGACTGAGCTCCTTTGATATGAAATATCAGATTTGGAAACTTGGCGTTATGTTCACCGACAACGTGAGTGTCTTTTATATCGTTTGTGTCCCAAAGGAACACATTTGAAAATGAATTAATTATTTTTTTCTTATTTCTTGTACTTGTCCTGAACCCCATCAGTCTTTTCTCTATCTTGCCTGGTACATGGTGCTGTCCATTTTGGGCCACTACAATAATTTCTTCTTTGCTGCTCACCTCTTGGACGTCGCCATGGGCTTTAAAACACTGCGCACCATCCTGTCGTCCGTCACACACAACGGAAAACAGGTACAAAAATTAAATTAAAAAATAAAACCAGTCCTGAGCCCTAAAGTCATTATCTTTTAATATTATACAACAACATATATAGTAACTACACACTGTATAACAAATAATAGGGTGTGTGTGTGTGTGTTGTAGTTGGTGCTGACCGTAGGGCTGTTGGCCGTGGTTGTGTATCTCTACACTGTCGTGGCCTTTAACTTCTTTCGCAAGTTTTACTATAAAAGTGAAGATGGTCAAACGTTGGATATGAAGTGTGACGACATGCTGACAGTAAATACACACACACACACACACACACACACACACACATATACACACATATACATCATTGGTTTGAAGCCACACAGAAAGTCGGGCTTTTTTAACATTTATTTAAAAAGCAACCGAGAAATGTTTGCAAAGAGTTTCTCATATATATTTCTCATATTTATATTTCTCAGATAAAGAATAAAATGTCTCACTTTGACGTCTCACCGTTTAACTCTTTCCGCTCAACGTCACAACCGGCATGAGAATCCGGCATCGGTCCTTAAAACAGCGTGACAAAGGGGTAGAGATGAAAATATTTACATTTACAGCATATTTACATTGATACAACTGAGCAATTGGGGGTTGGGGGCCTTGCTCAGGGGCCCAGTGGTGGTGGCTTGGAGGAGCTGGGAATCAAACCCACAATCTTCGTGTTCGTAGTCCAACACCTTAACCATGAGCCACCACTGCCCCCTAATATAGACTCTGTCCATCTTTACTTCTGAGAGACATTGTCTCTCTAACACCTCCTTTTAATAGCTAATCATGTTACAGATCTGATATCAATTAACTTAATTAGTAGCTAAATATTCTATCTGAATCTTTTCAAAATTCATTGCTTTTTTAGCTCTTTGTTGCTTCCGTCTAACTTTTTTCAGCTCGTCAGCAGGCATTTAATTTGATGTTAAAAATGAGCTAATTTTCATTTGGTGGACAACTTTTCAGTCGTCAGCAGGCATTTAATTTGATGATACAAATGAGCTCATTTGGTCAGGTACAAATTTATGTTAACAATTCATGAACAGTTTAAAATTTCTCAGTTTAAACATTTAAGTAACAATTATGAATGTTAATTGTTACATTTTTTATTAATGCCAAAAAATACTTATTTGTTAATCTAATTGGTCTCTTGGGCGGCCAATGTATGCTTGTGCTTATTGAAAATCTTTGCTTTGTTAAAGGGGTATCTTGTGCTAATTGGCTTATGAAAAATCTTTGTTTAAAGGGGTATCTGGCCCTTCCCCCACACCTACACCTTCAATTAAATGAGAATGGAGAAAGGGGTAGGACTGAGGGGTAGAAATAGGATGGGGCCTCAATATGATTAGGCTGAAATGGGGCTGTCTTCCTGAAACAACTTATTATAACCATGCTATTTAATGCTATGCTAACCACACTATGTAATGATTTTATTAGCAAACCGCTGACTGTGTGTGTGTGTGTGTGTGTGTGTGTGTGTGTGTTTGTGTGGTTAGTGTTATCTGTTCCACATGTACGTGGGCGTACGTGCTGGCGGAGGAATCGGCGATGAGATCGAGGATCCGGCGGGAGACGAATCCGAAGTTTTCCGCGTCATTTTCGACATCACGTTCTTCTTCTTCGTTATCGTCATTCTTCTGGCCATCATTCA
The DNA here is from genome assembly GCA_005784505.1 of Bagarius yarrelli. Classification (NCBI taxonomy): domain Eukaryota; kingdom Metazoa; phylum Chordata; class Actinopteri; order Siluriformes; family Sisoridae; genus Bagarius; species Bagarius yarrelli. The sequence continues at coordinate 870,793 of VCAZ01000105.1, forward strand.
GGGTGAGAAGAACTGAGAGCTACAACACATACTGGTCTTATGGTCTTACTTTATACTTTAGTTTAGGATTCAGATCAAGACGACTTGATATCAGCGATTATAAGAATAAAATGTAGAATAAACTTTACTTTTTAAAGTTTTTTTGTGGTACAGTATGTCTAAATTTGTATAACTGGCATGAAAATGTTATAATTTGTTTTTAGATATAAATTGTTTTATTTTTATAAATTGCTGAAATCTTGAATTGCATCTTAAATTGAAGTAAAAACTTTATAATTAGATTTGTAGCAATTTCCAAAAAAAGCTATTTACATTTACAGCATTTAGCAGACGTCCTTATCCAGAGCGAATTACATTTATCTCTTTTATACAACTGAGCAATTTGAGGTTAAGGGCCTCGTTCAGGGGCCCAACAGTGGCAACTTGGTGTTGTTGGGAATCAAACGTACGATCTCAACCACTGAGCTACCAACTTCCTTTGTTTTAGGCTAAACTCTTATTTTTGAAAAAAGAATTTGTTTTGTTAGAATAATTTTTCATAAGAACCTTGAGAACTTTTTTCTAAGGAGAGTGTTTTGATCTTCTCCTCACGCCGCAGACTTAGTGTTTTCTCTATAATCTTGTTTTTTTAGGTCTGATCATCGATGCGTTTGGAGAGCTGAGAGACCAACAGGAGCAGGTGAAAGAGGACATGGAGGTGAGAATGTCCAGGCTTTATATACTGTAATACCAGACCAAAAACCTATAAATATCCTATTTTGAAGATATTTATGTATATAGATTATGTAGATAGATAGATAGATAGATAGATAGATAGATAGATAGATAGATAGATAATGTATATTTTTACACATTGCTTAGGTTCCCAGTAACAGTGCAGTACCGTGGAATTTTTGGAATATTTTTTTGTATAACTTTTTTTTAAATGTGTATGGGGGGTTTTTTTTGCAATTTTTTTTTAATTTTACCAGACGTATTTTCTAAAATATTAGAAAGTAAACTATTAAAAGTTTTTTTTTTCAAATACTAATAATAAATATGTCAAATATATTTTAAATTGGGGGAAGTGGTGGCTTTCTGCTACCAGAAAGACCGGGGTTCAATCCCTCAGTTGTATAGAAGAGATAAATGTAAGTTGCTTTGGATAAGGACGTCTGCCGGATGCAGTAAATATAATAAAGATGAATGTTAAAATAAATGCTGTATTTATTTCTGTGGTATGACATTTAGGAAAGGTTCCAATCTTATTTTATTATTTTGTTTCTTGTTTGCTTGCAGACGAAGTGTTTTATCTGCGGCATTGGGAGTGAATATTTTGACGGTGTTCCTCATGGCTTTGAGTCTCACACACTGCACGAACACAACCTGGCCAACTACTTGTAAGACCATAATAATAATAATACTTATTTAATATTATTATAATTTATTTATTTAATTATATAAAAGTGGTGCAAATATAGATAGTTGCAATTGCAATTCCTGTATTAATAGTGTGAGATGTAGTTGTGGTATGATTATTAATATTATTATTATTGTTATTAATGTGCTATTAATATTCTATATCATATTAGTAGTAATCAGACAGTTAACGGTAGTAAAGCTATAATTAGCAGTTGTATAATTACTGTAATTATCAGTTGTTTAGGTGGTACATGTAGTAAAAAGATGTTGGAAGTGGTAGTTATTATCACAACACAACCATGTGACTTTCCCCCCGCAGGTTCTTCGTGCAGTATCTTATCAATAAAGATGTGACGGAACACACGGGGCAGGTAATTAGCGCATAGCGCTTTTAGAAAGCGGATAAACCGTTACAAGCTGAGATACAGACTTTAGTTAACCCTTTAAAAAAAGTACTGAAATCAGGTGGAATCGCATGACTTAATTCTCAGAATTACGATCTTACTTGTTAGTATGTCAACTTTTATTCTCAGAATTAAAATTTTATTGTAATTTCGACTTTATTCTTGTAATTTCGACTTTAGTCATTTAATTTTAACTTTATTCTCGAAATTTCACATTTATTGTCGGAATATTTCAACTTCATCTCCAAATTTTAACTTTATTGCAATTTCAACTTTATTTTCGTAATTTCGACTCTATTGTGTATTTCAACTTTTATTCTCAAAATTTCAACTTTATTGTAATTACAACTTTATTCTCGTAATTTTGACCTTGGTCTCATAATTTTTACTTTATTTTTTGAAGTTTCAACGTTATTCTTGTAATTTTGACTTAATTTGATAATTTTAACTTTACTCCTCAAAGGATTAAGACTTTACTTGGACTATTTTTTCTCATCGTTTATCAGTCTTCCTGACTCTTCTGTTTCTTTCTTAACAGGAATCCTACGTGTGGAAGATGTACCAGGAACGCTGTTGGGAATTTTTCCCAGTTGGAGACTGTTTCCGCAAACAATATGAGGATCAACTCGGTTAAATATTCCAACATCAGGGACTTTTATTTATTAGTATCTTCTGTCTCTTCCTGTCCTTCGATCCTTTGATGTAGAACTGATGCATTTTCGTTGCAGGCATTTTTATTTGTGATTGTGTGATTTATACACACAATATACTTTTGTCATGTTCTTAAATAACACTGTGAAAATATACGATGACCGACAACGGAACACTGAATGATTTTTAAAGGGGTAATTTTAGATTTTCCTCAGACTTAAAAGAAAAATCAAGCCTGCTTTATTTTTAATCACACAAAAACACACAAACACACAAAATTACATAAATAAAGTTGTAATACTTTGAAAATAAATTCATAATACTTCCAGAATAAAGTCGAAATTAGGTAAAGAAAGTTGTGATACTTTAGGAAAAAAGATTGGGGGCTAAATAAACAGGTGTGTTTAGTGGATTTATGGGATTAATGGCACAGCTGAAATAAAATGGGACTAATATAAAATGGATTATCTTTTTCTTTTATTACCATCTATAAAAACACAGCAGCTAATCCACAGGCACAGCGCTATTGTATGATATTTTATGCTAACACAATGCTACGTTTGTTAATTGCTTTGATTTAAACAAATATATATAAATATATTTTATTCTAATAATGTAATAACTGTAACTCATAACAAATAGAGGGTTCATTAAATAATGGCCTTTAAGACAGAAAAACATCCAGTTTGAACGTTCTACTGGAGCGCTCTCTCTCTCTCTCTTCTCTCTCTCCCTCTTTCCCCTCTCTCTCTCTCTCTCTCCTCTCCCTCTCCCCTCTCTTTCTCTCTCTCTCTCTCCCGCTCTCTCCTCTCTCCCTCTCCTCTCTCTCTCTCCCCTCTCGTCCTCCTCTGCATCTCCTCTCTCTCTTTCTCTCCCCCCTCCTCCCTCCTCCCACCTCCTCTTCTCCTCTCTCCGCTCCTCCCCTCTCTCTCTCCTCTCTTTCCTTCTCTCTCTCCCTCTCTCTCTCTCTCTCTCTCTCTCCTCTCCGCTCTCCTCTCTCTCTTCTTTTCTCGCTCTCCCCTCTCAACTCTCTCTCCTCTCTCTCTCTCTCTTTCTCTCTTCTCTCTCTCTCTCTCTCTTCTCTCCCTCTCTCTCTCCCTCTCTGCTCTCTCTCTCTCTTCTCTCTCTTTTTCTCTCTCTCTCTTTTCGTCTCTCTCTCTCTTTTCTCTCCCTCTCCCCCTCTCTCTTGCTCTCCCCTCTTTCTCTCTCTCTATCCTCTCTCTCTCTCTCTCCTCTCTCTCTCTCCCATCTCTCGTCTCTCTCTCTCTCTCTCTCCTCTCTCTCTCTCTTTCCTCTCTTTTTTCCTCTCTCTCTCGCTCTCTCACTCTCTCCTCTCTTTCCTCTCTCTCTCTCTTTCTCTCTCTCTCTCCTTTCCTATCTCTCTTCTCTGCTCTCTCCTCCTGCTTCTTCCTCTTTCCCCTCTCTCTCTCTCTCTCTCTCTCTCATTCACCCTCCGTCTCTCTCTCTCTCTTCTCTCTTTTTCTCTTCTCGCTTGTCTCACTCTCTTTTTCATCTCTCGCTTTCTCTTGCTCTCTATCTCTCTCTATTGTCCTCTCCCCTCTCTTCTCTCTCTCTCTCTCTCTCTCTCTTTTCCTATCTCTCTTCTCTCTCTCTCTCTCCTCTCTCTCTCTCTCTTTCTCTCTCTTCTCTCTTTCTTCTATCTCTCTATCTGTCTCTCTCTCTCTCTCTCGCTCTCTTCGCTTTCCTCTCTCCTCTTTCTCTCTTTCTTCTTCCTGTTCTTCATCAAAATCTTCTCTCTCCTCTCTCTCTCTCTCTCTCTCTTTCTCTCTCTCTTTTTCCTCTCTCTCTCTTCTCTTCTCTCTGTTTTATCTCGCGTTTTCTTGCTCTCTATCTCTTTTTCTTTCTCTCTCTCTCTTCCTGTCTTAAGCTGTGTCTCTCTCTCTCTCTCTCTCCTGTGTTCTCTCTCTTCTGTGGTATCTCTCTCTCTCTCTCTCTCTCTCTCTCTCTCAATTTGGGGGCGTTTGTCTAAAATAGCTTAAGAACCACTGGACTAAAGATATGATAAACTCTTTCCGTTTTATCTTCATCACGGCTGCAGGGGGTCGGTAGAATCGTTAGACCCTGTGGTACAAGGTACGCTCGTACACTCTGGTTTCTGGTCTCAGATGCTGAAAGAGTTGGTCAGGACACAATAATCTCATGGTAAAACCCGTCACCGCTCAGAATAGTCCAGTCGTGCCTGCGCCACCGCCTACTGTGTAGATGTGCAGAGGAATACGTGCCTGACGGGTGGGTGGAACAATTGCAGATTTGTTCTCAATGTGTTCTGATTTTTCACAACACCCATTGGAAGGTGGTGTCTACATATTTGCGAATGGCTCATGTTCTAATCCCAATGAGAACATTAGTTTATGTGACTTCAGTTTACTCTCTTCCCAATGTTGTCCATGAAGCACACTCAATACTCTAAAACAAGCTGCAGAGCCTGTTGCATTGTCCAACAGCAAGAAGGTTCCAGGTTCGATTCCCGAGCAGAGGTCTTGTTGTGTGGAGTTCTGTGCATGTTCTCTCCGTGTTTGCATGGGTTTACTCCGGGTTCTCCCGTTTCCTCCAACAGTCTAAAAACGTATGTAAGATTGATTGGTGATTCTAAATTACCCATAGCAGTGAGTGTGATTGTGTGTGGGGTTGTTTGTCTATATGTGACCCTGTGATGGACTGGCAATCTGTCCAGGATGACCCCTGCCTTTCACCTAGTGACAGCTGGGACAGACTCCCCGTAACCCTGATTAGGAATATAGACAATGGGTGGATGGATGTTGTCTTTTTCAAACTGTTAGGGGAAGTGGTGGCTCATGGTTAAGGTGTTGGACTACCAACCCAAATTTTGTGGGTTCAATTCCCAGCTCCACCAAGCCACCATTGCTGGGCCCCTGAACAAGGCCCTTAACCTTCAGTTGTATAAATGAGATAAATGTAAGTCGCTTTGGATAAGGACGTCTGCCAAATGCTGTAAATGTATTGTTGCACATGACTTTTCTTCATCCATGGATGTGATGATCAGGTGTTCCAATACTTTTAGACAAATAGTGTGACCTGTCCATTGTTTTCATCTTTCTCTCTTGTCTTTATTTTACGCACATTTCATCATTTTTTTCTCTCTTCACCATGTCTTTCTTCTCATTTTTGACCTGCACCTACAGACATGGTTCTTGACTTTAATCTGCTCTGCTGAGTTCTCACTTTCTCTCTTTCACCCCCCCTCTCTTTTTCCCCTCACTCTTACACGCTGTCGCTCTCTCTCTCTTTTGTGTTCCCTCTCTCTCTCTCTCTCCCATGTTCTCTTTCTCTCTCTTTCTATGTCTCAAGCGTTGTTTCTCTTTTCTATGTTTTCTCTCTCTCTCTCTCTCTCTCACACACACACTCTCTCTCGCTCTTCCTCTCTCTTACAGGTATCCTAAGCGTGAAATTAAATGGTGGGCCACATCATGCTTGGCCTCCGGATTCCGGCGAGCCGTTAAACCGTTGAAACATTCGCCGTGTGTGTGTGCGAGTGTGTGTTCTGCTGATATAAACCTCATTATCACCAAGACAAGAGACAGAGTAGATTAATGTTATCCTTAGACAGAACAGAGAAGGAAAGAGATAAGGACAGACCAAAGAAACATGGACTCTAAAGTAAGTTAGCCGAAAAAAAAGGGACTTTTAGGTTTGAGCGTGATGAAGTCCTGAGGAAATAGTTTTCACCAGAAAAAAAAAGGGGTTCGGATTTCAGTAAAGGTTAAACAAAAAATCCACTGCAATTTGGATTCATTGCTAATGAGGACAAACCACAGTGACTTAAAATCCAGGCCTCCGGATTACAGCCTGTTTTTCTGTCTTCCTGTCTGTGAAATAAAACTTTTCCATCGCATCAATCATAATCACTTGTTCTGTGTTTGGATTCCGTGTGGTTCAGAGGCCAGAGGAAGATGAACGAGGAACCATAATAGCTGATTGTGTGTGGAAGAGAACGAGGTGATGGATGGCTGAGGTGTGGAAGGCTAGGAAATATGCTGTGGAATTTTGTGGTTCTACTGGTCCATTTAGAGGTTAGTTCAGGTTAACGCTTATGCAGTGCCGTTAAGTTACGGTTACGTTTTGGTAACGTTCTAGCTTAGTGTTAGAGGAAGTAGTTAGAACCAAAACAGACCAGTTTATTTGTCTTGAGGAGACACAGACAGAAAATGGCAAACAAAAGAAGAGCAGACAGCACGGAACGAGATCGTAGTAGTAATCGGGACAAACTCGAGGGACGTATAAAACAGGCAAACAGAGATTGCTGGAGAAGAGCGAAGGAGAACCAGGAGTCTTTTGGGGAAACGTGAGTATTCGCAGGAGTGAGACCTTCTTTCACAAGGGAGACCAGAAAAAGTGTCTGAATGAAATGTCTGCTTATATAGTGTGGAACAGGTGATAGAGAAACGGATGAGTGAGAACGGTGAATGGTGGAAGGGCCTGGTGGATCCATAACACTTACATTTACAGCATTTAGCAGACGCTTTTATCCAGACCGATGTACAAAAAGTGCTTTGAGTCTAATTATTAAACAGATCAATAGTGGAACATTACATCACAAAAACAAAGCGTAAGAACCACAAAAACTGTTAATAAGCAAAGATACATGTTTTTTTCAATGTCAGGTACAGGTATTCGAGAAAAAGGAGGTCTTCTGAAGTCAGTGACTTTGGGAAGTTGAGATCCCAGACTGTCAACAGAGAAAAGATGGGAAATTGTGCATGCGTGATATGCGAGGAGTGATGGATGCTTTAAGATAAGAGGGTGGGAAATGGTAGCCAATAAAAGCCAAGTTTAGATGCCACTGTTGGGCCCCCAGCACCACCAAGTGAGCAAGACGCTTAACCCCCAATTTCTCAGTTGTATAAAAGAGATAAATGTAAGTGGTTCTTAATTGATCAGATTCTCTTATCCAGACATCTTCCTCTTTTCTTTTGTCATGCAGGTCTTCATTATGTCCTCCGTTATAGTGTTTGGTCTGAGTTCAGGAGGACGGTGTGAAGTTCTGATTAAAAGCAGAGTGATGGATGAGAGGTTATTAAGTGCGGAGTCTTCAGTATGTGCCTGTTAAGCTGTACAGTATGTACAGACCTCCTGTGTGTTCCAAATCACTTCACTGACCCTGGTGAACATCAAAATCCCACTGGGCCCATCACGCACTGCAGCAGCTGAGCTTTTCTTTTCAAATGTGCATTTATCTATCTATCTATCCAGATGAAGTTTGGCCAGTTACTAGTTACTAGTACTAGTATCCATCCATCCATCCATCCATCCATCCATCCATCCATCCATCCATCCATCCATCCATCCATCCATCCATCCATCCATCCATCAACTTTCTTGCCAATCTGCATACTGATCTATTAAACTATTTATCCATCCATACATCCACACATATATCAATCTGCATCTATCTATCTATCTATCTATCTATCTATCTATCTATCTATCTATCTATCTATCTATCTATCTATTCAACCATCTATGCATTCATGCATTCATCCCTCTATCAATTTATTCATCTATTCATTATTTTATCCATGTATTTAATCATCCATTTACTCTATATCTACATTCATTTACTAATCTGCCTAGTAATCCATTAATTAATCTGTTTGCCAATTTGTTAATTGATCCATTTCTCCATCCATCCATCCATCCATCCATCCATCCATCCATCCATCCATCCATCCATCCATCCATCCATCCATCCATCCATCTATCCATCCATTTATCTATTCATTCATTCAGTCAACCATCTATCCTTTCATTAATCTATCTATCCATCCATCCATCCATCCATCCATCCATCCATGAATCTATATCTATCCAGATGGACTTTAGTTATTTGTATAACTGTTTATTCATACAGCAGTTAATCTATTTAACCACCTGTTTACTGTATATCTATATTACATTTACTATTCTCTACATTCATCCATCCATCTAGCCAGCCATCCATCCATCCAGCCAGCCAGCCAGCCAGCCATCCATCCATCAATCCATCCATCCATCCATCCAGCCAGCCATCCAGCCAGCCAGCCAGCCAGCCAGCCATCCATCCATCCATCCATCCATCCATCCATCCATCCATCCATCCATCCTTCCATCCGTCCATCTATCCAACCACTCAGCTATTCATTTATTAATTTGTTTGCCAATTTTTGATATTGATGTATCAAGTCTGTACAATATCACGATATCAGTCTGTCAGTTTTTCTGTATATAAACAGACCAGTTGCTCAATTCACCCAGTTGCACTTAATTAAGCAGGAGATTTAATTAAAATACACTTGAATACAAAAGTCTTTTAAATACATAGACTCATTTAAAGTAACTTCAAACGATGCTCATGTGTCAAAAAACAAAAGCACATTTAAAACGTGACTGTTTTATTAAAATGTATTCATATCATCCATCAATCATAAACTTATATAACCTTAAACTGTCACTCACTTGCCATAAGATCATGTGCATTTGCATCAACGAGAGATGAAATTAACAATTAGCCTCCATTCGTCTTGATCTGTAATGCAGCACATGATAATTAATGACGGGACTCATCAGCCAGTCAGCTCGGAGACAGAATTATCTCATGCATCGTTACGTGTCTGTGACTGATCGCACCGCAGATATTCACATGCTAATAGGCAAAAGCTCTGAAGGATGCGATTAAAAACAAGTAAAGTATTTCAGTGTGAGTGTTTTTCAGTCGAGAGGCATAAAATCTGAACTGTGTAATGTGACTGAATTGAAATCACCCAAATAGGATTATCATATTTAGCCCTGAGTTCAGTCATTATGCAGAAATTATCTAAAAAAAAGCTTTGATTTCTCTCCATTAATCTCCTGTTCGGACCTTCAGGCCTGGATAAGAATTAATGAAGACAGAACTGGAGCGTTAGGAAGTTAGCGTAATCCTGAAAGTGGAACCAAAGGAAATCTTGTTTCGACCTGGGGTAGAGTAGAGAACGACGTCTGATCATAATTTTAATAAGTAATTTTTCCTTTTAATGATTCTAAATTGAACCATCGAAACAGAAAACTTAAACTTTGCCAAATAGGCATCCTAACAAGTGAGTAAGATTGAGATAAAATAAACGTCAGCTATAAATCCTAGCTTTCACCTTTAATTAAAATAAAAGAGCAGCCGATAATCGGTTTTATCGATATTTTCACCAATGCTTAGGATATCGATCCACCGATATTGTGGCAGTTTTTAGAATTGGATGTAACCCCGTATATATATACGACATTGTACCGCAAATAGAGACAATCAAAAACTGCGCTGTTTTAAATCAGACATACCTGAATAACACAAAAGAACAATACATATACATGGACATGGACATAAGACACAGGGAAGTGTAAACTTTAACATTACCAAGCAACCTGATAGATATAACGTCTTCGGTATGTCCTGGCCAGCAATCCAGAAGGACAATTCTCTTAAAGCAACATGTGGTCCACTGGTGGTCTAAAGTGGCAAAGTCTAGCAAAAATTCTAGTAAATAACATTTTTACTTGTTCTTTACATGCAGCGTTGAGAAAATTGTCCTCTTAACTGTGATTAAGTTAAAAAAACCAATCTATATGATCCAATCTATATTCTATCTATATGATCCCTTTTTTTAAGCAAAAGAAAAGCATTACATAATTTGTGTTTTGAATTTGTATTTGAATCAACGTGCTGATTAAGTGGTAGATTTGGCAACGCTAAAAAAAAACCTGTGGAACCTTAAAATCAGCTTACTTTATCTGTTAATCAATACTGTGTATCTGCCAGGACTCAGAACTTCGACTCCTGCACCGAGACGCTTATAAAACAGTATCAGTCGCTCCAGAGCTGCTGTCAAAGACGCTGCTTTTATCCGTCGGTAGAGACAAGATGATGGGGATAATCATAGCTGGATCAGTGGAGGATCATGGGATCATGTGTGTCAGAGAGTTAAGCTGTATTTATCTGACTATTTTCAAGAAGTCGGAGAGAAAGAGAGAAAAAAAAAGAGACTGATGGTTGGATAACGGATCTGTGTTTTCTTGCTGATTGTCCTAGTGGATGTGTTCAATTCGGTGTTTGGTTTAAGTGTTGGGTAGATGAATTTGATGGCCACCAGATGGCATCTAAGAGCATTTACACCAAACTCTTCTTCTGGTATGTCTTTAGTTTTTACCATGTTGTTATCTCCAGTGTGTTTTGTCCCTGTCCCTTTTATGTCATTGGTCCCCCAGTGTTTTGTATAACATTGCATACTTTTATTTACTTTTATTTATGCCAAAACAAGTATGTGAGGCGACTGAATCCTTACCATAAGAAAGACAGTATGCAAAAAGTCCCCGGATTCTGAAGTAACCATGTTAGGGACAAATTACTATCCCGTGGGAGACAGTACGACATTTAGGTAAAAAAGCATTTTATCTACTATGATGATGGGTAGTATAAATAAAATTAAAATGCAATACTACATCCGCCATGTTGATATTGTCACGTGACATGTGATGTCATAGCAGCGTGAATTTAAATGTTCAGCTTAGATGATGTTAAACAAGTGCAATTTAACACCAGGAAGTAATATTTTTTCTGAAAGACTTAAAGGTGACTTTCTGAAAGACTTCTTCTGTCATTATGGCATATGACGTGTCGTCTTTTCTGCAAGTTTATGAAATAGTAAAGTTTACATTGTTACATCCGTGTGGCAATAGTAGATCATCCAGAAACATTTTACATACTGTATTTAACATACTAACAACTGGGTTTCCTCAGGGTTTTCCCTGGGTTTCCTCAGGGTTCCTGTGGGGTTTCTTCTGGGTTTTCATCAGGGTTTCCTCAGGGTTCTCTCTGGGTTTCCTCAGAGTTCCCTTAGGGTTTTCCTCTGGGTTTTCTAAGGGTTTTTCCAGGGTTTTCTTTGGGTCCCCTCTGGGTTTCCTATATGTTTCCTCAGGGTTTTCCCAGGGTTTCCCTCTAGGTTTCCTTATGCCAGGATTAACCCTGGATTGTTCATATTTCTTTTCCAAACCAAAGACCTGCAGGGTGGATGATTGGCATATCTCTTTTGTGTGTGTGTCATTGCCCTGTGGTGGGTTGTTACTTCATCCAGGGCCCCCCCCACCCCCCCATGCCCCTTGGACGAATGGGTGGATTGTTTTTCAAGATGTTTTTTTTTCCTGTTTTTTTTTTTTATCTCCCTCACTTGTTGTTGTGAGGATCGTCTTGAAGCAGCAGTTTGGATCATTAGAAGCTCTCAGTCGAACCATAAAGTCTGCCATTCTGACCGCATAGAAAATAACGAGCATCTCTCTGCTGGCAGGATCTTTTTGTGAGGTTTTTTGTGAGTCTTAAAGTGAACATGCGTGTTCTCCCCTGCTGAGAACAACTAAGCCAGCCACTCCAGATGCTCTCCTTCAGGTCAGCTGTGAAGAAAAGCATGCGGTTTAATGCCAATGAGTCTCTCAGAACATTCAGTTTAACATAATTGAGTTTGCTGTCTGGGACTCATCCAGAAATCAGACATATCCTGTTGTGATCACGTTAAAGAATGCATTAAATAAAAGAACTCCACACTATTGTCTAATATGCATTCAAATCTAAGACTCAGTAACTAAAGAGGTGTTTGTTTTCTGTACATTTGTGGGTGTATACACACTTTTCACCCTGATTAAAGTGTCATCAGGCCACTGTGTGCCATCACTTAGATTCATTCATCAATTGATTCATTTATTGAATTACTCTCTGACTTCATGGGGAATGTATACATATTAAGGTGTTTGAGAGCCTTGAAAGACATAATTTGTGCTGTTTCTGTGATTTATTATTCATTCATCCAACCATTCATCTATCCATTCATCCATTCATTTACATCTACATCATTTGGCAGACGGCCCTATCCAGAGCAACTTACATTTACTTCTTTTATACAACTGAGCAATTGGGGGTTAACGGCCTTGCCCCTTTGGCAGCTGCCCTTATCCAAAGCGACTTACGTTTGTCTTTTCATACAACTGAGCAATTGGGGATTAAGGGTCTTGCTCAAGGGCCCACAGTGGTGGCTTGGTGGTGCTGGAAATCAAACCCGGGTCTTTCTGGTATCAGTCCAACACCTTAACTACTAGGCCACTCATTTCATTTATTCAATTAGTTTTAATTTAAGGGAAATTTGTTCGAATTAAGTTGTTTTACCTCGAATACCTGTGGCTTGCTGTGTGCTGTTTCTCTGATTGATTGATTGATTAATTGATTGATTTGTTCGTTCATTTATTTTCTCAACTCATTAATACATTCATTAATTCATTGATTCATTTTAGATTGAAGAGACTCTGTTTTATTTGAGGCATTTGAAAGCCATCAGTTGTTCTGTTCGCTGTTTTTCTGTTCGCTGATTAATTGATTGATTAATTTACTTATTCATTCATTCATTCATTTATTCATTCTTATATTCATTCAGTCAGTTCTAATATATAAAGATTTTTTTTATTTAGGCGTTTTACCTTAAATACCTTTCAGTTGCTGTTTCTCAGATTGATTGATTGATTGATTTTTTCATTCTTTCTTCATTTATTTATCGACTTATTAATACATTCATCGATTTATTGATTCATTCCAGAGTAAAGGGAATTTGTTTTATTTGAGGAGTTTGAAAGCCTTAAAAGGCATTAGTAGTGCGGTTTCTCTAATTTATTAATCAGTTCTAATTGATTGTTCAATTCATCGATTCATTCATTAATTCATTGGTCCTTCATTCATTCAGTTCTGACTAAAGAGTATTTGTTCTAATTAGGGTGTTTTACTATGAAAGCTGACATTTTTGCTGTGAGTTCTTTCTTTGAATAATTGGTTGGTTGATTGTTTTTTTTTTTGATTGCTTGGTTTGTTGGTTATTTAATTGGTTGGTTAATTGGTTGGTTGATTAATTTAGTCTTAATTAAAGGAAATTTGTTTTAGATGTGGCATTTAACCTAAAATGTGATCATTCTGCTGTGTGCAATTTCTCAGATTCATTCATTCATTCATTCATTCATTCATTCATTCATTTTCTGTTACTTTTCTGCAGCCCTGCACAAAAAAACAGGCTTCCCGAGAGATGACTCGATTTATATTGAATTAAAGCTTATTATTATCATTATCATTTCTACAGCTGGCGGGTCACAACTGGCCAGTTACATGCGGGCTTGTTTACTTGTTGATTCAGGGCTTCTAAATCTCCAACCACTGAAGATACAAACACTAAAATTTAACCCTTTCTTTTCTACAGTTCAGATTGAGATGCTGTTGCCAATAGAAGAGAAGTCAGGTTAATTAGCATGCCTGTGCTTTAGAGAAACATCTGTTATTTCCAAAATGATTTTCTTGTGGTTTCGGGAATTATGCAAATTTGTCAGTTGCTATAGTTGACATGCATGACTTTACATATCCTCTGTCACCATGTTATTATCTCCAGTAATTCAGTAAAGCTGGCAGCATTCAGGTTGTCCATGCTTGCAGATTGGGTCAGAGCTCTATAAGCATGCTTTAGCATACCTAAAATTTCCCCTCCCCTCTTTTCCTCTCAATTTCTTTCTTTGTATTTATCTATCTGTCTTTCGGTCAAGCTACACATGCTAAACCTTTTCCTTACACATACAGGAGCCCTACTCTTAATTGGAGTCTCATTGCTTGGAGGTGCTCACTGCTGCTGAGGATAGATAAGCGTTGATGGTTTCCACCAGTCGAAATTCGATGGCTTTGGAAGGAAGATATTAGTGTTAAACCTGTAATGAAATTATACTTTGCTGATTTATAAGTTTAGAAAAAGCTCCTGGTCACAGTTTGGTAATAGATGTTTTTAGACTGGCCATAATCTAAAACCACATTCTGATGTCACCCATACCATTAAAGGGAAAACTAGTCACAGAAAGACCCCCGCCGGGGATACGAACCTTTCGCTGTGAGACAACAGTGCTAACTCACAAATCACCATGCTGCACTAACACTCACTTGCTGATTTTTTCTCTCACCAGCTTAAATATTTGTTTGAATCTAAGTGGTAGTAAATCTAAGCGCTTTGGTGTGGATTGGTGCCATGATGTTTGCAGAAATTTTTGATTGACCTGAAAAGTGATTGTGTATGTACTTATGGGGAATAGTGGTGGCTACCAATCCGAAGGTTGTGGGTTCGATTCCCAGCTCCACAAAGCTACCACAGTTGGGCCCCTGAGCAAAGCCCCTAACCCCTAATTGCTTCATTGTATGAAAGGAATAAATGTAAGTTGCTTTGGATAAGGGCGTCTGTCAAAATGGTGTAAATGCAATGTAGTTAACTGGATCAAATTTTTACATTTACAGCAGACTCACAACTGAAGAATTAGGGGTTAGGGGCCTTGCTCAGGGGCCCAACAGTGGTAGCTTGGTGGAACGGGGTATCGAACCCACAATCTTCAGGTTGTTAGTCCAACACCTTAACCATAAGTCACCACTTCCCAGTATTCTTTCAGAATTAGACATTGGTGACAGTGTGGCATCTGAATAGCCACGTGGGAAGTGGTGGCTTAGTGGTTAAAGTGTTGGACTGCTAATTGAAAGATCGGGGTTCAATTGCCACCACTAAGTTACCCCTGCTGGGCCCATAAGTAACCCCTTCTCTGGATAAGGACGTCTGCCAAATGCTGTAAATGTGAATGCAATCAAAAAAAGGGCCCAAACCAAAAACTTTCTTAAGAAGGACAATAAAATACAATAAAATTACAAGCTTAATGACTTCTTTACTCATCATGCGAGTGGTAATCAGGGGTTATATAAAAATGTGTACCCGCTACATATGCACTAACTCTGTCCTGGGGTAGAACTGGGGCTTCGGCACGGGGTGGTTACAGATCTCAAGGTCCCCTGATGCTTATGAATTATTGTTAAACTAAAAATGAAATGAAACATCGCACAGACCCATTGCTTTGGTATGGGTTAAGGGCTGTCAGTGCCAGGTTTTATTACAGTTTGCATTTTGACATGCATTGACGCGGAGTAATTTTTTTAACAGGTAGGTTATGTGATTATTTAATTTACGTAAACCTGAACTTGGCTATTAGAACGTTATTACTGTTGTGTTTGTTATTCGCGCAAGGAATGATTCTATGGAGGCTTTTAATCAGACACAGGACAGGATACTCGGTGGTCTCCCTTTTATTATGTTTTCCCCCAGCAACAAAACACTAATAAAATGTTCCTATCTGGATATTTCACCTAATACTCCAGTTGCAGTATATATTTGTCAATCTGTTTTAGGTTTTTTTTGCGACATGATCGTGGGGACATTGATTAGTTTGTGATTTTCTGGTTCACTTTACAGGAAATGAGCTGGCGGTCTGAGTTGCACTGTGTTGGTTGTTGTTTTTTTGATGATTGTGTGCCCCCTCATTGGAAGCCTTCTGCACACCCTGTTAGTTATGGTCTGGCGCCAGTTCTGGAGGCTGTATGGACTAAACGAGATTCTATGGGCTTCAATTGACATTTATGGACTTCTGGAGACTTATATGGGTTTGATAGCTATTCAGTTAGACGTTTGTAATCTTCAATCGGCTGCTGTGATCTTTAATAGGTGTCTGTAGGCTTCTCTCGAATTCTCTAGACTGATATGGGCTTTGTTTTATATTTTTCTAGTTTTTTCTACCAACTTGTATGGGCTTTTATAAGCTGTATGATACTAATATGAGCTTCTGAATGTCTCTGTAGGCTTCATTAGTCTTCTATATAGTATTCGCTCGTAAAGTCTTCATACTTGTATGAAATTATTCAGGTTTTTGTTCATGTTTTTTAGGGTTCTCTAGGTTTTTAGAACAGATTCCAGTCAGTTTTAATAAAACAGGCTTGTATTCCAAATTGCTGCTTATATGCTGTTTGGATATTTCTAGCAATGACAAGCTGTCACTAGCGGTGGAACTGCGGTAACTAACAAACGGCTTTTTTACGTGACATGACAAACAGTAATTTTGTCAACCTGATTTTTGATGCTCTTAGTTCTGACAGAGAGAGAGTATAAAAATCACCAGCTTCTACTGACGTTTCAGAAAGTAAAATACCAAAGCTGACTTTACTCTTCAGATCCTTATTTACAAAAAAAGAACTTTTTCTTCTTTATTGATTCTCTTTTATATAGTTTTTTCTTTTTTACTTAGTTAGTAAGAAACTTAGTTCTTTCTTACTTTCTTAGTTTTGTTTTTCTTTTGCAACATTTGCTGATTTCCTTATCATGTGATCAAATCTTTGGAGAGTAACACATAAGACATAAGCCTAATCATCCATCCATCCATCCATTGTTTATACCCTCTTATTTCTAATCAGGGTCAAAGGGATTTGCTGGAGTCTATCGCAGCTGTCATTGGGTGAAAGGCAGGGGTCAACCTGGACAGGTCAGCATTTCATCACAGGGCCGCACACACTCACACTCACTTCTATGGGCAATTTAGACTCAACAATCAATCTAACATACATGTTTTTGGACTGTGGAAGAACACCAGAGTACCGGGAGTAAACACAGGAAGAACATGGAAACTTCACACAGAAAGACCCCTGCAGGGGACACCAACCTGTAACCTTTTTGCTCTGAGGCAACAATGCTAACCACTAAGACACCTTGCTGCCCCAAGACTAATCAATTTAGCTTGTCACTAAAGTTAATTAAGGCCAATTGCCACTAAATCATTAGGTAATTAACAAAAAGAAACATTCATTTATCTTCTATATCCGCTTATTCCCTAATTCAGGGTCACAGGGATCTTCTGGAGTCTATCCCAGCCATCTCTGAAAGGGCGAAAGGCAGGAGGGGGACACCCTGGACAGGACACCAGTTCTCAACATGCAACATTAAACTCCACACTGAAAGACCCTTGCCCGGGAATTAAACCCGGGTCTTTTTGTTGTGATAACAGTGCTAACCACTAAGCCAATGTGCTGCCCTTAGAAGGAACAGACATTATGAAATGTATGTCGCATGACAGTCTCTAGATATTAAAAAGAAATGTATAAATAAATTGAGGCGAAGGACGGAAAGAGTTTGGTGGTATTTTTCTGTATTTTATGTAGTAGGATTTGGTGCCGTGTAATTGGGAGATGATAATGAGCGCACAGCAGAGCAGCAGTGCAGTAAATCAGACAGCACTGACGCCTTACTCAGACGCCTGATTGGATTTAATTAATAAAGGTAAATTACATCAAAGTGACTGACAGATGGAGACTGCGCTTTTTTAACCTATAGTTTACGATGATAGTGCGCTCATAAAGGAGTCATCCCTCGCTTTATTATTTATAGGAGGATATTTATATCTCTTCTTCTGTCTTTCCATCTGTCCTTAATATCATTTACCATGTGGACCGATTATTCTTATCTCAGCTCTGGAGCAAGGACATATAATGGTTATATAATATAATATATAATATTAAAAACAGAGATGTACACACATCTGTTACTCAAGTAGAAGTACAGATACACTTTTTTACTACACTTTTTTACTCAAGTTAAAGTAAAGAAGTATCTGGTCCAGCATGTACTTACTACCAGAAAAGTAAAGCAACTACCAGAAAAGTAAAGCAACTAATTGTGTTACAGTTCTGTAAAAATAAACCTTATGCACCCAAAGGTATTATAGATTCTGTTTTTCTGATGGTAAATTAAGTTAGCCACGTTAGCCATTCTTGTTAGCTTGTGCCTGACTGCCTTACTCGTTGTTAGCTTCATAAACTAGCTTATGTTTAAATTAACCAGGAAAACGCCAATGATACAGTGCAATAACAGAAGTGCATTAACTGGTTGAAAAAGGCGTGCAAATTGCGAAAATTAAATAAAATATATTGATCAGCTTAAAACTAAAGTAACGAGTCTGGGTTAAAAATGTAATAAGTAAAAAATACAGATATTTGTGTAAAAAGGTAATGAGAAAAAGTAAGAAGTTAGTAGTAACGTTAAATACTGCAGTAAATTACTGATACCTGGAAAATCTACATAAGAAGAGTATCGAAGTATTTGTACTTTAGTATTTGTAAATCTCTGAATAAAAATCTAAGACAATTTTGTGATATATCATTTTATGTATAACAGCAAATCCTTAATAAACATTAATAAACATGTCGATATTTAAACATATCGCCAAATTATATTTTTGGTCATGTCTGCCATGTTACACAGTTTTAATCAAAGTATGACTGGCACTAAACTGAACATTGCCGCTATAAATTCATGTTTTTGTATTTATAGCCGTAAAATCATTATTTAAAATTGACACTTGTTACCGCAGCATCATGTTAGCATCATGCAACTTTTTATGCGGAAAGATTTGTATCCAGCTGTTTTGTGCACATCTCTGCCAATTAGCGCTTATGAGGATTAGCTAAATGCTGGATTTACTAAATGGTTGTCCGCTGGTGTATACAGAAGCCAAACTTGACCTTTAAAACTTCTAGACACATTAAGCTTTATCTAGCCACAGGGGTCACAGGGGGACGGCTCATGTTAGATGTTTTGGGGAGAAAGTCAAAGAAGTCAGATTCAGGTGGTTTGTACAGATGAGGGACAGTGAATATATTAGTAGGAGGATGTTAGAAATAAAGTTACCAGACAGAAAGCAAAGAGAAAGACCAAAGAGTAGGTATATGGATGCGACGAATGAGGATTAGTGGGTGTGAGTGAAGAGGATGTAGAGAATAGGGTTAGGTGGGGACAGATGATTCACTGTAGGACCCCTAAAAGGGAAGACCTGAAAGGAGAAGAAGAAAACACTTAAAGCTTACTCACTCGCCTTTGCCTTTACACCTTTCTGGTGTAGTTTAGTCTGAACATGTATTGGCAGTGATTTATTAGAATACATTTACATCATTTAGAAGACACTTTTCTCATTATTGAACAACTCAACATTGGTATGCTAGATCACAAAACAAAAAAGTCTAATAACCCACAAATGTTGTTAAAAAGAGCAGCATAAATAATTCGCAACATAGAACGAGCAACTTCAATTTGAATGGCAGGTGCTATAAATTTAAACAAGACGTAGGTCTTCAATTGTCACTTGAAGACAGCCAGTGACTTTTCTGACACTGATAACAAGTTCATTCCACCATATTGTTGCCAGAGCAGAGAAAAGTCTTGAGGCAGACCTAGCTTGCGTCTTAGAGAATGGCGGGATCAGCCGAGCGGTGCTTGTGTATCTGATGAAGTGTGTTGCAATGCAAGGAGTAATAAGTTCCTAAAAGTAAGCGGGTTCTACTCCATTTTTGGCTTTGTAGGTGAACATCAGTGTTTTGAATTGGGAGGTCCTCCTGATGTTGTAGAGGATAAACCAGCAGGATTGTGTCAAGTTAGCAACATGTAAGGAAAGGACAGTTGATTGTCCATGATACCCCTAGATTGGAAGTGGTGGTTTAAGAGGGGATCTGGGAATTGTCCATATTGATTGCAAGGTCCTGTAACAGGGACAAATCAGCTGGGATGAAGAGCAGTTCTATTTACGATGCTATTCACGATGATATGTCTGGCAGAAATTCCAAAATCCAGGTGTCTGAGAGAGGAAAGGAAAATACAAGATGTGTGCATAACAATGAAGGGCTTTCATGTGAAAAAATAACTTTAACAAGTAAGTGGGTATAGAGTGAGAAAAGGGGAAGTACTGAGCCTTGTGGGACACCAGTAAAGAAATGTCTTTTTACCTTTTATATATGACCATCCAAAAAGGGATCATACCACTGCCATGCTGCTGCACATATACCAAATCTATCAAATGCAGCTAAAAAATCCAGAAGAATCCAGTTTAGATGATCTGGCAGCATGTCACCTTTCAGTGACTGTCAGGAAGGCTATCTTTGTAGCATGCACTGCTTTAAAGACAGACTGGTTAGGGTCTTAAAGGCTGTTTTGTGAAAGGTAAAGAGACAGTTGATTATAGACAGTGCATTCAAGTACTTTTTAAATAAAAAAAAGAGAGAGACATGATACTGGTCTGTAGTTGTTAATGTCTGAGAGGTCCAGAGCAGTCTTTCTTTAAGATGGGAGTAACCCATGCTTTCCTGAAGGAATTCTGGTATCTAACCCAGAGGATAAGGAGTCATTGATGATTGTGGAGATGAAGGACAGAAAATCAGGAGCATTGTAGAAGGGATGGGATCCAGTGGGTTAAGATTAAAAATTGTGACAGTAAAAGAGATAATGAGTCATGGGTGGGAGGTGTAGGAATACAAAAGTAGTAAAGGTCCTGCTAATTTTTTTAATCTTCTCATCATAATAGAAGAAAAGTCCTCTGCAGACAGAGAGGATGGAGATCGCGAGGACAAGATTTTGTGGAACTTGCAAGGTTTTTTTTGAGAAAGCTTCAAGTTTCTTCTTGTAGAAGGCAGTCTTGGCCAAGGTCACATCCAAAAAACATCTTGGACAAGAGATCATGGTGGGTGTTGAGATCTGTATTGAGGTGTTACTTTTTTCATCTGCTCTCTGCTGATTTCAGTTCTCACCAGCTGTTGTGAAACACATCCAACAGCCTAGGAAGTCCGAAGTTTGACAGACAGAGAGCAGGTTTTAGTGGCTAAGGGTAGGGTGAAAAGGAGTCGGGGTCAGGAAGAGAGGGTAGTGTGCAAAAAGCAACAGAAAAAGGGGGTGAAGTCAAAGTTTTGGTAGTTTAAAGAGAGGTTCTGACAGGAAAGATTGAACAATATCAAATGATGTTCAGAAGGGTAGAAGTCAAGGATTATTATTAACAAATAAATCACATGCTTAATACACACAACTGCAACATACAAGTCTTTGCCTTATTAATACAAATACAGTGAGTGTGTCTTCCAGAAATTCAGAGTCATAAAGTTGTCTAGAATGTCTTTGTAGGTTGTGGGATTTTATTATTCTTTCACTGGAACTAAGAGACCCTGTTTCAACATGACAATGTCCCTGTAAACAAAGTCCCTGATCTCCACAAAGACATGCTGTGTTCTGGATATTTTGGAGTGGAAGAACTTTCATGTTCTGTACAGTGTCCTGATTCTGAATCAACCCTTTTAAACGGAACACCTTTAGAATAAGCTGGAACCCCGACAGAACCCCAGACCTCCTCACGTCAAAATTAGTGTCTGATCTTGTTAATACTATTATGGCTAAATGCTTGAATCCACACAATCTAGTTTCCAGAAGTGTGTAGGTTATTAAAGAAGGAACAGTAAGGCTACATCTGGAATAGAATGCTGCAAAAACACAAGTTTGATGGTCGGGTGTC
Organism: Bagarius yarrelli; assembly: GCA_005784505.1. Lineage (NCBI taxonomy): Eukaryota > Metazoa > Chordata > Actinopteri > Siluriformes > Sisoridae > Bagarius > Bagarius yarrelli. Next base: position 892,479 of record VCAZ01000105.1, read on the forward strand.
CCAATACTGTTGACCACATAAGTGCATTTTTTATTTTGTACATAAGCTTATACATGATATGCTCATTTGCTGCAGTATTTATGGTAGATGGGCATTTATGTTAATTTATAGTAATGTTTTTTTTTCCTGGATTGGAGTGTGATCTGGTCTGAAATAGGATGACAAAAAATTTACATATGGATATGATGGCCATATCTAAAGAGACATTAAAATTGCCACATTTGATTTGACATTTAAATATCAAGACTCCTTTTCATTCTGGTGTTTTGGGGGTGAAATAAACTTCTCCTAGATTTTCCTCCAAACATCTAAGAGGCATTTGGATATCCTAAGACCTTCCTGAAGTACTTGAACTAGCACTTGACAGAGACTTGAAAACACTTCTGCAAGTTGCTCTGAAAAAGTATTGCGTAATGTAGTGTTTCCAGAGCGTTGTCATCTTTGATTTCATTTTTTTATCGTTTTTCATTTTTAGTTCCGATGCCTGATGTTTGTGTAAGAAATCTCGAGCACCAGAAACCCTTGCTGTGCAGTCAGACGGTTATTAAGATTCAGAACCACGGACAGCACATACCGACTATGATGTTCACAGAGGCGTTCAGAAGCCGAAGATTATTGACTGGGAATCTGATGTATGTGTGAACAAAGTAACCTACTTCAGACACACACAAACACACACACACACACACACAGAAATTCCTAATAAACACTGCCTGCAGAGGGTGACATCATCAAGAACCCCTCTTATCCTAGTCATGGACTCTTCACCCTTTTCTCTTCATTGGGAGACATTCTTTACACACTCTTACCCTCTTATGTATTTATAATTGAAATGCTGCACATTTGAACTATTGTTCTCCTTTGACTATATTCTTCCTTTTACTTAAACTAGGAAAAGAAAGCACTGTCGGGACTCAGGCAATCTGATAATACCTAGAATAACAAAATCAACTGCAGGCGGCAGATCCTTTTCTTATCTAGAACCCAAACTTTGGAATAATTCACCCTGCACTGTTCGGGAGACAGACACACTCTGCCAGTTTAAAACTAGATTTAAAAAAAAATTCTATAACCTGGCCTACACATAATACACACATTTTTACCATTCAAATATGTTAAAGGATTGAATAATCAGGTCATCCGGAACCGGGAACACCTCCAATAACACACAATATATTTGTATATTATAAGTCGAATAGCATCTACACTAACATATGTCTGTTCTTTGTTATTCCAAGCTCACCATCGCCACCATCACTTAGAGACAATAAGGCAGTTTCTCAGTGATCTTTTAAATGGCTATCCGGACAAGACCACCAAAAATTTACTGCAGCATGGGTAACCTACTGGTTTATCTGGTCAGAGAAGAACTGACCCCCCCGACTGAGCCTTTTACCATGTAAATAACTGACACAACCTTCTGCATTGGATTCAATTTCAACTACATTTTATTTTGTTTCTATTGCATTTGATTCAATTCCTACAACATGCAATTTAGTTTCCCACTGCATTTGATTCAGTTCTTAGAGCATTTGATTTACTTCCTACTGCATTGGATTCAGTTTCTTCTACAATACCCATTACATATATATATTGCGGGTTTTAATATATTATTAATGGTTTCTATAATTGCAATATGATAGTGATGGTATTATGTATCAGTCATGTAAATCCCCACTAAAGGCCCAGGAAGCAAATACACCGCCCGCCACTGATGTGTATGCAGGTTAGGACTCTTTTTATAACATGTTCAGCTCCTGTATAACACTGCCTCTTTTTCCACATAGCTGTTATGCAATGAGACAGCTGGGTGGTTTCGACCTGGCAAAGACTCAACCGGGATTAAATAGAATTGTCTATTATATTCGAAACAGTTAGTCAGGCATCATTAAACCCTGTTATGAGAACATTCTCCCACATGGGTAGGTTTTTTTCAACTCGTTGAGCCCTGAGCGCACAGACAGCAGCTGAGTGAGACAGATAAAGCTATTTACACTGTAAGCTTCGTTCTGTGAACGCTATGGGACCTGTTTGAAAGCGCCCGTCTTTTCATAAGATACTGTGAATGTATGCTCTGGGTACGGTGGATCACTTTATGGCCTATGATGACAGGAGCGCTCCATCTCACCCTCTCTTATTCTCTCTGTGATACTTCATTTGCAGATTCCATGCAGTGCTAACTCACTTCCTGGTAATTTATTCTTTAAATGTGATATTTTTACATGGTAGCTAAACAACTGCATTATTAAAGTGATGAACACTAAACTATGTATGTGTCTCATGGAAGCACTGGATCTGTGCTAAGGTTCACAGGCCCCTCTGATCTGTATCTGGGTTCTCTCTGTGTTCTCCAAGTTATTTCGTACCCACTGTATTTGATTAAATTATCACTACAACTGATTTAGCACCTACTGTGTTTGATTCAGTTCTTACTGCAATTGATTCAGAAACTGTGTTCATTTTAGTGCCTATTGCATTTAATTCAGTACCTACTAATTCAGTATCTACTGAATTCAGTAGTTCAATAGTTTAGTGTCTGTTGAATTCGATTCATTCATGGTTTTTTTGCATTTGGAAGACATTGGCCTTATCCAGGGCAAATTACATTTAACTAATTTATACCACTGAGCAGTTGCGGGTTAAAAGCCTTGTTTTGGGGACCAACAGTGGCAGCTTGGTGGTACTGGGAATTAAACCCACAACTTTCCACAAATGACTTACTGCGCATTTAATTCAGTTCCCCCTGTATTAGTTTTAGTTTTTTTAACTGCATTTGTTTTATCACCCTGGGGTAGATTTCAATCCTACTGCATTCGATTCATTGCCTACTCCGTTCGATTCAGTGCCTACTGCATTTGATTTAGAGTGTACTGCATTCGATTCAGTGCCTTTTGCCTTTGCTTTAGTTCCTACTGCACATTTGATTCAGTTTCTACTACATTCAAATAATCGTTTACTGCATTTAAACAGTTCCTACTCCACTTGGATCAGTTCTTACTTCATTTGATTCTGTGCCTAATGTATTTGATTCGGTGTCTACTGTATTCCATCTAGTTTGTACTTAATTTATTACTTATTGCATTTAATTGCTTTCTCACTGTGTTCGATTCAATGCCTTTTGTTTTTGTGCTTTTCGATTGTGTACGGTATTCAATTCAGTGCCTATTGCATTCGAACCAGTTCCTAATCCATTCAAATCAGTTTCTACTGCATTCGATTTAGTGTCCACTGTATTCTATCCAGTGTCTTCTGCATTCGATTTATCGTCTACTGCATTTGATTCAGTGTCTACTCCATTTGATTCAGTGTCTACTCCATTTGATTCAGTGTCTACTCCATTCAATTCAGTGTCTACTCCATTCGATTCAGTGTCTACTGTATTTGATTTATCGTCTACTGCATTTGACTCAGTTCCTACGCATTTGAAACAGTTCCTATTCCATTCAAACCATTTTCAGCTCCATTCAAATCAGTTCCTACTCCATTTGATTCCATTTTTTCTGCATTCCATTCAGGATCTGGGTTCTCCAGTTTTCACATGTATCTCTAAATGGTGAAACGGTGAAAGTGTGTGTGTAGGTGTGGTGCCCCGCAATAGACTGGCTTTCCATTTAGGGTTTATTCCTGTCTCACACTCAGCATTCCTGGGATAGACTCTGGATCCTTCATCACTACGTCCAGGCCAAAGTGCTCTCTGAATAACCTGAAAAAAAATCTTTTGCTTTATGTAAGGTAACATTTACAAAATCACAACAGAGAGGAAAACATTAAGGGATCATACAAAAAGTCCTAAAGGGAATAATTCTTTATATATCAGTTGCATTAAATGTGGAACCCCAAACATTTATTCTTTGGGAAAAGTTCAAAAGTAATGGCACCCCGTACACCCTATTACAAACTCAAAATATGAATAGTTTCAAATATCAAAACTTAATTGCTAAGTAAGTTCTACATAACATTTCCTTATTTGGAAAAAAAATCTATTGACCATGATTACAACCCTGAGGAACCACTTCTAGAAGTAAACCTAGTTTCATTTCTTGTGTCTTTGGTGTGTGGAACATAACAAAATCCCTCTGACATGTGAATGTAATAAGTTGTTTGTATTAATGACTAATGGTACTACACAGTTCAGTAGGTCGCTTTCTTTAACATAACAATTTACATGTGGTTCAAGACCTAAAATGATGGACCGATGGGTATGAAGAAAGAGAGAGAAAGTGAGAGAAAGAGAGAGAGAGAGAGAGGAGATAGAGGATACCTGACCTTTCAGCTTTATGTAACGATAAAACTGCTGCGCAGAACAGTGTTATTTATAGAAATAAAGTAAATGAATTCAATCAATCCCACCTGCTCTGTGAGAGAGTGTGAGTGTGTGTTTCCTCAGCATGTACAGCTCCTCTCAAGGATACTGATGACAAGTTCATTTATCAATATCATGCACAGAAAGATTATTTTGGCCCCAGACACATGCGCTACACCTCACCGTTCTGCTCAGTCACACAGTGTTTAGCTGGGACTGGAAATATAACGCTTGCTCCAGCTCATCTCATTTAGCTGTTTATTTTTGAACAAAGTCTTGACCCTCTGAGGAAATACACACCTGAGAGAAGCCTCTTACACTCCACAGAACACTAGTGATCAGGTTTGACTTTGAGAGGCCAATTATGTCTATGGTCACTGACTATTTGCTAGAGAACAGTAAGCTAAAAGTGGCCAAACAAGTAATTTTATATCAACGTTTGTGAAATCAGTAATCTCTTGAAAAAGTATTAAAAATGACAATTTCTATCTGAATGTACATCATAGATGGTCAGATATGGGATTGTTTTTGCATAAAGGTCAACAAAAAGGTTTAACTAGCTAAACTAGCCTACAAAGTTGGTGTGTCAGGGATTTCAGTGTGTTTCATAGTTATCTAGAAAGTATCTTTTCAAGTCAATTTTTGGCCATTTTGTCTTTATGGAACAAAATGGGAGAAATGGGGAGCAGGGGGACCAGAAAGGCCCCAATCTCAAACTGAACCTGGGTCGGCTGGAGCACAACAGCGCCATGTGGGTGTTGAAACATTAAGACCTTCCATCCATAACATCGATCCATTATCTCTAACTGCTTATTCCTTATCAGGGCCATGAGGATCTGCTGGAGTCTATCCCAGCTGTCATTGGGTAAAAGGCAGAAATACAGGGCCACATACAGTTAAACGATCACACACACTCACACTCACTCCTATGGGCAATTAGGATTTAAATATCTATCCGGAAACCGGAGAACCCGGAGTACACCCACACAAAAACAGAGAGAACATGCAAACTCCACACAGAAAGACCCCTGCAGAGGTTTCGATTCTGTTACCTTCTTGCTGTGAGGCAACAGTGCTAACCACTAAGCCACCGTGCTGCCATTTAGCATGTGCTTATTATATGTAATTTGAATCTGGGGAATGTAGGAATGGAAAACATAGTACCCTATAAATTGTTTTAAATAGAGGTCATATAAATCTGAAAAACATAGGACCCTGGGGATTGGAGAACATAAAAGAACATAAGCCAGATAAACATGGAGAATATAGGACCCTGGGACCTACTGACCCGGTCACAGTTTGTCATTTAACTCAGGACTGTTTGTGAGTTCCTTTGTCTTGCCTTTTTTCACAATACCTATCCTGTCCACTGCTGGTTACCTGGATCAGTTTTTTTAGTCAATCAGAAACTGAAGATACCATCCCAAATGAGGGTGGAGTTTGGGAAGACCAAGTCAATTGGTACCTGATCCAGGTAATCACTTTGTTGGGTTGCCCACCCCTGCATATACCATAATCATTTAGGGAACATACAGTCCTGGGAGAGATCTATAAATGGAGATAGGACACTTCCTGTTAGCAGTACTCGCTGCTGATATACACTTCCCACAAGCTAGCCTGGTCTCAGTACTGTGTGCTGTAATATCTCAGAGGGTTAGCAGCACTGCTAATGGTTGAATGTGTATATACATAAATTCATTTGTATGTGTGAAAAGTTTTTTTTTTTTTTACCATGCACAGTTTCACTAATACTGTTGCATTTAAAATGGCTGATTGATGTCAGAAAATTCGGACAGTTTGTTTTTCATCTACGGTTGCAGGTCTTTAGATTTGGAGCATTAGACCGTGTGTAGCATGCAGCTGCTTTGGCTTTTCCTGTCTGGGGTAATAGACCCAATAAGGCCACCTGTTCCTGCACGCAACTTGAGATTGTCTGAAGCTAATTCGCTAATGAGTCCAATCAGCTTCCATCATTGGCATCATGCTCCACTGAAATTGCACAATGAAATTCCACCCGGTTTCATTTCCACTCCTAAAATATCTTGCACATTGCTAATCAGGTCCTTGACTTTCCTGTGTGTGGGTGTGTGAAAGTGTTAGAGTGAGAGTTTGAAGAGAAAGAGAGATGTCTGGCTCTGGCAGTTGAACTGTCCTATAATAGGGTGTCCTCACATTCTAAGGCATTAACACTAGACCCAGTTCACACATAACGTCGATATAAAACAGCTTCTGAAATGTCACAATCTTTTGAGCCTTGTGATTGACATTTCCGTTTATAGATTTGGAAGACTCTGTTGTCCAGAGTGACTTCTGAGCGAGACAAATGCTAATCAATGCAGGAACTTGTTAAACAAGCTAACAGAGATCCAAGACCCAAGTGAAAGTAGACCAGACAAAGGCAAAGCTAGACATAAGCTGAAAAAAATATTTCATATTTTCCTGCAATATAAAATGCTAAAAATAGTATTCTAGTCTAGTAGTATGTTTAAATTAGTAGCATAAAAAAAAAATACCCAAATGACCTACTTCTGAAGTATGCATACGACAGACACTTTACTATCCCATGAGTCCTAATAAGCAGGAAAGGAAGAAAACAATGATGCAAGACTTTTCAAGTTGTAGGTTAAATTGACTTGTTAAAGGTGTCAATCTTTTTTAATGTACTCAAGTGTAATACCCCCACAAGCAGTTTGTGCACGGTGGCACTGTCATGCTGACACAGGCAGCCCTGGTTCCTGCCAACCATAGAAGGGTGGGCAGTTTTTTTGGGGTGATGATGAGGAGATAGAGACTCTGTAAAATTCCCCTAATTAAATGATGAAATAGCAAAATTATTGTTGTACTAATATTCTTGCTTGGGTTTGGTTAAGAAAACATATTTTATTTAATTATAATATAAAGACAAATATGTTTTTAAAATGTTAAACGAAGGATTCATTTCAACGTTCAGTGACTGACACAAATGTAGGCCATATTATAAGCTTTTTAAAGTTAGAGCGAGGTTTCGTCAACTAAAAATTACGTTAAATTAAAGTAACATTTTAAAGAGAGAAATTGAGCAAACATCTAAAATCATCAGTGAAACTAGTTGATAGATAGACAGACAGACAGACAGACTGACTGACTGACTCACCTGGCAAGTGTATAAACTTATAGCCAATCAAAAACGGGAAACTGTTTGGTTTTGCGTTGTGATTGGTTGGGGTTTTCTACACCCTTTTTTCAAACTTCTTAACACAGAGCCCGCCTTAGACTGTTTTAGGAGGACACAGAAGTATAGGAATACTCAATAACTGGCATAGGAAAGATATATATTGTATGCCACTTTAGCTGGGTTCAGGCTGGAATCGGTTAAAGGCAAATTCATGACAATTATCTAAAACGGTATAAACCTGGATGTCCACTGGTGGATTGTACCTTCAGAAAGCTAATAAATGATACCACAAGTCATTGTATGAGATAAAACTGTTTTAGTAAAAATGTTGTTGATACTATGGATACCATGGTTTTATTAAGCATATAAAAAAACAGAGCATAAAAAGTAGTATGGTGTCTTGGAATGCAGTAAGAAGGTCTGGAAAATATTTGGCCTGATGTTTAGGGCTTGGTTTACTGCTCGAAAGGTTGTGGATTTAAGCTCCAAAACCATCAAGATGCTTTTTTTGGATATCTTTATTTAGTATGATTAAAAAGTGGTTAAGATGCTCAGCTCAGTGGTTACGGTGTTGGATTGGCCATCATAAGTTCTTGGGATCAAATCCCAGGACTACCAAGCTGTCACTGAAGGGTCCCTATAATGATATATTAACACTACCCATAATTATACTATATAGAGCTAAAAGTTCTAACAGAAATGTAGTACCTACTCAAAGTAATTTTGCACAACTAAACAGGAAACAGTACTGTGTTATTGGAATGAATACAAATAACCACAACACAGCATGGAGACAGAAGCAGGAGGTAAAAAATAAATGTCACAGTACCAGCAGGGTAAAAAAAGCACTGTGGGGAATTTATGACACCCGAAGAAGTAAAATAGCCTTCTACACCTTTATTAGGATTGGCACATGTATGAAATCTAAACAAGATCTTCTTATCACCGCTTCTCCCTACTTGCCACTGTATTCTGCCCATTAACGTCAACATCCTCTGGTCCAGTTATCTTCCACTTCTGATCTGGTAGATCATCTCCTTTGCTCCTGCTTTATCCCCATATACCTGTGTATACCTGCTATCGATGCTAACTCTGCTAGCTGTACGAACAGTCATTAAACGCACCTGTCTGGGTTTAACGCATCTGCCTGTCTAGTCTGGTATATATTCGTTACACCCTTAAACACGACACTAACCAAAACTAACTGTGATTGGTCACTTCACATGTCAATCAGACGCTTAGTCTTAGTCAGTAAAAAATGTTATCCAGATCAGTCTGAGTGTCTGGCCAGGAGAGACTAGCATCCATCTAACTTATGTTAGTTATTTAGCAAGACGTTATCTTACATATTCAGTCACTTGTAATAAGTTAATAATAAAATAAAATCCCATGACTTTATTTTTTCCTCTTACCAGACCAGTTCTGTCTGGTATGCTGGCGTTTTATGTGCATTAGCCCAAAGCATAAGTAATCTGCCCCAGCTTTCTGCCCTCCTGTGCATTACAATATGGAGTCTGACAACATGAAATCTCATTGATTAGAGCGGCTCTTTAAGGCGGTAATCAGATTGCTGTGCCAGAGGCCGACGTCTCTCTCCATCAGACCCGGCTCGCTTCTCCATTAGCAGCTGAAATAAAGCACGCTTATGAACCCGCCACACAACGAGACGGAGGCTGGAGGACGACACGCACACAAAAGCTGGAGGACGCAAACACTAAGTGGGGTTTTCATCAAAATTGAAATCGAAGGGAAAAAAAGACCACCGGGATGTAAAGATTGTTGTACTAGAAGAAATGAGATAGCTGGATTTGTGTCCACTATACCTCTTATACCCTTTAGAATACACACTCCATGTCCAAATGTATTGGAACCTGGTTATCACACACACACACATATATATATATATATGATAAGCAGGTGTTCCAAAAAATTCCATTTTATATATATATATAGCTGAGAACATTTAGGTCCATTAGGACTGTGATCTGGGTATTCTGTTTCTAAACATCTGGAATAAAACCCCGCCTGCAGCTGCCCATTTATTCATATCTAGAATAGAAAATGCTTTAATGAATTTTAAATAAAGAACCTTAGTGGCAAATTTCTGGCAATTAAATCCAACCGTCGCACCAACTGTTGATGGATCTAAATCCTTCTCCGCACAGGTCTGCCCATAGGAAACTCAAACAAACACAGACGAACAGCTTGTGGGTGTCTGATTGCGTTCCAAAGCTTAGGAACACTTTTACATCCAGAACATCTGCCAGTGTTTCTCTCTTCACTGTCTGGGGACAAGGCCTGAGTCAGAGAGATAACGCCAGCCAAACAGGAGAATTAGATGCAGAAGAAAAAAGGCGATTCAGGAAGCTTGGTCTGCTGAGAGGACTTTAAACAAAAAAACTCTTTTATTGTTAAAATTGATTTCAGGGCAGCTTTTGTTGTAAATTGTAATGCGTCGTTTAGTTTGGTGTTTGATTGCAATAAAATTGCAGGATCAAGTTAAAAGGGTTTAAGGGTTGCTCGCATAACCACAGTTCGTAGAGGGAATGAGACGCTGCGTCAAAACGCTATGGGAAGCCTATAGCTTTCCGACGCAGCGTTAAAGTTCCCTCAAGGAACCTTGGTTACTATAGTAACCCTAAAAAATTTTTTTCTTCTCTTCTGTTAACTCACTCTGTAATTTTATTGGTAAATGAGAGACATTAGCGTCTGTATCTTCTTCAAAAGAATAAACAAGGAAGTGTGTTTGGTGACGTACTGGTGGTTAAGATGTTGGAGTTTCAATCAGAACCTCATGATTTCAATTCTGTGCTGCCCCTGAGCAAGGCCCTAAACCCTCGACTGCTCAGATAGATGAAAGAAATAAGGGTGTATGCCAAAATGCCTGAAAATGTAAATGTATTCTCAGATTTTGGGCGGAGCAGTACAACAAAAAGGGCAGTGGTGATTGGATAAAGTTACACAGTTGTGAAGAATGCACAAGAATTGGATGAATGCAGAGGGACTGTAATTATAGGGCTTTATAACACAACACTGGTAAATATGATGGTCTGATTGGCAGCTGTAACTACAGATGTTAGTTGAGAGTTGTTGATTTTGAAACGATATTGAGATTAGTTTCAATCCATTTTTTCATCTATCCATACATCCATCCATCCATCCATCTATATTCTAGATCAATTATTTTACACAGAATTGCTGTGTAAAATAATTTTCTTCTCCAGTGTCTTCTAGGGGACTTGGGGCTCCAGGCAAAGGGCCACCTTAGCAGGATGCTAATTCATCACATGGCATAATGGCAAACATATTTACACATCTATAATAATTTATAACCTACAGAACATACAGTACATTCGTTGCATCAGATAAGTTGCTCTGGATAAAGACGTCTGCCAAATGCTGTAAATGTAAACATAAATGTATTCCTAATTAGGGTCACAGGGCTCTGCTGGAGTCTATCCCAGCTGTCATTGATTAAAAGGCAGAAGAACAGGGCCACATACAGACAAACAACCACACACACACACACACACACACACACAATCCCTTCTATGAGCAATGTAGAATCACCAATCAATTTAACACACATCAAACAGCATCTGCTAATTGACAGATATGTAAATGAAGTGTAACGAGCTTTATTTCTTTGATCTTTTTGCTTCCAAACAACCAAAACTTGATTTTATGGCGTTAGTAAACTTTATATCCATTTATAGATCTGTATAATGTTGCAAATTGTGTGTGAAACAATTTTCTGTCATCACTGAGTTTGGGAAAGCTGAAAACGGCAGCACAGTGATTGGCAGGGTTGCCTCACAGCAAGAAGGTCCTGGGTTCGATTCCCCTTTCTATGTCTTTCTATGTGTAGTTTCCATGTTCTCCCTGTGCTTGCGTGGGTTTTAATCCGGGTTCTCCGGTTTCCATCAACAGTCCAAAAACATGTATGTTAGATTGATTAGTGGTTTTAAATTGCCCATAGGAGTGAGTGTGAGTGTGTCTGTGGCCCTGTGATGGACTGGTAACCTGTCCAGGGTGTCCCTCCCCTGCCGTTTGCTTTTTCAGAGACGGTTGGAATACACTGCAGCAGAGCCCGGTGACCCCGAATTGGGGAATAAGCGGGTATTGAAAATGAATAAATGAATAAATGTTTTTAATATATTGAAAATTTGTTAAAAAAGCAACGTTGGAGCTGCTGTTATAAAAAATTAATTTGTGCCTCCGGATCAATATCATTCAAAAATGTAACAGAACTACAGTATGTGTGTGTGTGTTGTTACTGCTGTGATCTTGTCTACGCACAAATATGTTTCATCTGGTGTGTGTTTTTATTGCATGTTTGTGGTTGTTTGCACCCTCTGTTAAATCAATTTTACTCACTTTCAATAATCGGAATATTTTACCCGTCCACGTAAAACAACATTAAACTGTTTTTTTCATTTTTTTTATTGGCTCACTGTGGAACTCGATCAGTACCTGGATCAGTACACAGATTGGATGTGTACTGTTTAAATGGGCTGAATGAACGATGGAGAATCAAATTCTGCTTCTTATCATCTGGCAAGATGAGCTGAAAGACAGAAGTCTTCTAATTCAATCATGTGTATTTTTAATAAGGCATTTGCCAATGTGATGATCTCATTATTGTGCTGGAGAGCGAGATAAAAGAGAGAGAGAGAGAGATTATTGGTGGGTGTGTAAGAGATAAATGCATGGTTGGATGAGTAGTAGGGTAAAAGGACGGATTGATATTAGATGATTGGTTTAAATGGTTGAAAGGATGCATGGAAATGTTGAGCTGTGTTGATTCGTTTAAATGAAAGGATGAAAAGTAGTTAATGGAGGGGGTGGAAAGATTGAGCAGGTAAAGAGGTAAAGAGATTGTTGTGTACATATTAAAAAAGTATAGGTAACTGTACTGTTTACTGGATCCAGTGTGACTCCGACTAATGGGTAGATGGATTAATTAATGGATGGAAAAATAATTGGCCAGTCTAATGGATGGATGGATGGATGGATGGATGGATGGATGGGTGGATGGATGAATCATTGGATAAATGGATAAACATAATTAGATAAATATGGGCAATTAGATAGATAGATAGATAGATAGATAAATAGATAGAAGTCGATGTTATAGATTGTTGAATGAATAAATAAATAATGATAAAAATTATAAAATCCCAAAGCTACAATTAAAAGCAGATAAAAAATATCTCTTTAATGTCTAGATTTTTAATTTTTTCTACCACCGCCGTACTGCATTAATTCTCACCCAGACTCTCTCCTGTTATAGCTCCATCAATAAGCTAATGCCCACCACACACAACCGATAAATAGCAGCTACATCTTATATCTTTCAAATATTGATGTCTGTTTGTCTGTGCATATGTTTGATCAATATATCATTAATCTCACTGTGTATCCAGCAGGTCCTAAATACTCTCTTTAATCTGGGAAGCAAGTCAGGATCATGAGTATTGGTACAGGGACAAACGTTGATTGGGATTAAAGCAGATGACATTGACATAAATTTTGTCACATACATGATTAAACAATACACAGAACAACATATAGTGAAATGTTTTTCAGAAATGTCAGAGCGCAGGGTCAGCTATGATACAGCGCATCTGGAGCAAGAAGGGTTGGGGTCTTGCTCAAGGACCAAACCGTGGCAGGCTTGGCAGAGCCTGAGTCTTCTTGGTCTTCCAATCAACAACTCAACAAGCACCATAACCTTTTGAGCCACCACCGCCCTCAATGTGCTTTTTAATATGTTTCATGAGATGGCTGTCAAGATCATCTTTTTTTAACCATGGGTATATTTACATTTTAGGAATTTGGCAAATGCCATTTTTCTAGAGCAAATACATTTGAGGCAGACCTTCCAATTAGCACAACTATACATATAACAAATATAATCAAACTAACCTGCTGTAACAACATGCCAAAACAAGTTTTATTTATTTTTTTTATTTGTAAAACTAATTTTAACCTTTGTACAGCCAATGCTGGGCTGTGATAACTAGAGAACGCCCTGCTGCCCTATTCCTAATTATTTAGTTCTCACTCTCATAAGTGTAATGCCCACGCAACTGCCTATTATTAGTTTTGTTGAGGTCAGCACCTTCAAATTATCTCTGCTGGGCCCCTGAGCATGGCTCTTAACCCACATTGCTCAGTTGTATAAAAAACAAAGAGATAAATGTATGTCGCTCTTAATTAAGGCGCCTGCCAAATGCCCTAAATGTAGATGTAATTTGACTTCTAACAGGTATTAGCAACAGAACCATGAGCCAATCAAATTTTGACATTTAGTGGCAGCACACCCTCTGCTTCTAGAGAACATATAGATGTGTAGGTACATGTGGTTATGTTCTTGATTCAATTTGGTTCAAGGTTAGCTTAGTACTTAAGGTGTTAGAATGCTAATTGGAAGATTGGCTCTTAACCCTTAAGTGTTCAGTTAGATAAGAAAAATTAGATAAATGTAAGTAACACTTTTATACCCTTTTCAGTTCTTATCCAAAACTATCCAATGAATCGAAGTGGCACAGCATGTAGTGTTTCTACCTCACATACCACTTTTTTTTACTGGGTCTGGTGCCAGAGGTGTTTCACAGCCAAGGATGGCACTCGATTATAACTGGCTTGTGTTTACACAGGCAGGGAGCAGAACCCCTACGTCACCAACATGTGGTCAGTGGAGCTGTTAAAAACAGCGATTCCCAGGTCCCCAAAAAAATGTGGTGGAATAAACATTCCATCAACAGTGGCAACTTGGTAGTGCTGGGAATCGAACCCTGATCTTTCAATTACCAGTCCAACACCTAAACCACCACGCTACCACTTCCCCCCTTCTCAAATACCTGGCCCTTGACATTTAATTTATTTAAAATTCTACTCTGTCCTTTATGTTAATGTTTTTTGGGGTTATATTTTATTTCGTGATCTAGCGTATCGTATTGATCTGTTCAGTGGTGAAGCCCAAAGCAATTTTAAACATTACTCTAGTTAAGGACGTCTACTAAATGATGTAAATGTGACTTCTTGGAGGGAACCCAGCATTACTTGAGGATGCATAAGTATGATTGGATTTCTTATAAAATGACAAATAACATCTACCTATAAAACAGTAATGTAAATCTCCAACATGCAAGCTGCTGTCAGGCATGACGGCCATCAAGCTAAGTAAACACTTCCCCTAAAAGGCTTGTAACGATAGGCAGATACAAAACTACTCACCGAGACTCTAAGACCAAGCCAGGAGAGCTGTCTGGACTCAGGCCAAGAAAAAATATATTCAGATGGAACGGCTAGCTCTATACAAGGTCAACAAGAATATACTTTTAAAGACAGTGCTAAAAGCAAGGCAAATAAACACAATGCTGTTCTCCATGGATTCTTCGATCAAACTCGGTTCTGCAATTGAACTTCCTTTTATTAGGTACTCAGCATCTGTGCCTGATCCTGCCAAAAGCAATATTTAATATCTAAACACACCAATGTGTTTACTTCATCTGTTTGCATTTCTGGTATTTGCCAGATGCATTTATCAAGAGTGACTTACATTTATTTATTTTATCCAACTGAGCAGTTGGCACGATTCTGATGGTTTCTCTTCTACAACATCAGGAGGATTCAGATGTTCTTGTCTGATTAGGTCATCAGTTGCTTGTGCAGTCTTTTGCAATTTCTAAACTAAACTACCGCAACTTGCACCTGGCAGGTCTACCTCTGAGTGCAACTCATCCTCTGCAGATGATTCAGAATGCAGCTGCGCGTGTTGTTTAGAAAAAGTTCGATTCAAAACACTGATGCTTGGATACAACCTAAAAACAGAGGAGCGCCATCTTATTTTGAAGCACTTTATCACTTATCAGTTAAACAAACACAACTTGACTGATCCCATCATCCTTTAAGATTCAAGGTAGGTCTGCCTCTAGACATTTCTCTATTCTAGCAGCAAGATTGTGGAATAAACTTCCTATTAATCTCAGAACAGCTGATTCACTGGCTGTCTTTAAGAGATAATTGAAGACCCACCTTTTTTTCAAATACCTAGCACTTAACATAAAAAATGACTATGCTGCTCTTTTCAACAGTTTTTGTGGATTATTACACTTTGTTTAGGGATCTAATGAACAAATATTGACCTTTCCAATGGTGAGACTTAAAGCACTTTTGTAAGTCGCTCTGGATAAAAGTGTTTGCTAAATGATGTAAATGTAAATGCTTAGAATCCCTAAGCAGCTTGATAGTGCTGGGAATTAAACCCATAATATTTTGGTTTGCAAGCCAATAACCTAACCACTGAGCTACCACTTTCCAAAACTCCCCAATAAAACAACTGGTTGCATTTAGAGAAAATCAGCTAGATATTTGGTGTAATTAATTGTACCTCCTAACAATAACTTGCCAAAAGAGGGCATCCACATTCATATAGAGTTACACACAGAATAGGAGATCAAATGAATCTGTTGGTGGAATATACTATCACAAAATAGCCGAAAACTAACCTAAGAATTGTCTGGATTTACTCCAAGAAAAAAAAAATCCAACAACTTTTGTTAGAAACTTAGGAACCTGGCAAATAATAGAAGGCTCTTAACTGTAGAAAACATCTTTAAATTCTCCAATCAACCCAGTATAAAAGAAAACTTAGGTATATGTGACCTTACATTGTCAACTGAAAAGGTGTGCAGAGCTTTTACCCCCACCCAAAAGCCCCGGAAAAATTAGATCTTAAATTTTAGTTATCTTGGTGTATATTTAAGCATATATTCCCCAGGGATGGAATGCCTTACACATATAGTCCAAAAAAGTGATGTGATAAACCTGTATTTGCAATGTAGCACCTAAAGCTAGCCAATAACTAACCTAATCATTATCTGGATTTACTCCAGAAAAAAATACATGCAGACAAACAAAATGCAGTTTCCATAGCAAATATCTTTAGGTCCCCTTCCTACCCAACTGCTGTGGCCTGATTCTGCCCAAAGCAACATGTACTATCTATAGGGACCAGAACCTGTCCCTCAGTCAAAAGCAGGGAGATGGATTGAAACTGAAGAGAAGATGCCTCAAACATTTAATCCTGTGGAGTGATGCACAGAGAACGTGATGTGATGAACATGCATGTAAAATGTCAACCAAAGCAGCACTAACACAATCACTCTGGGGATTCCTCAGAATAGAAGGTCTAAAGGTTTCTAAATTATCTTAAGATGTTTGAAAGACAATCTAAAGCATAGTGACAAAGATTAATGTGATTTAAGGACCAGAAATAAATTGAGACCAAAGTGTAGGACTCATATAGGAAAACATTTTTCTGGAATATGGGTTTGAATCTTTCTCAGGTTTGTGACTTTCTTTAGTATTAGAAACAGTTACCAGATATTTTACATTTACAGCATTTGACAGACCCCTTATCCAGAGTGACTTACATTTATCTCTTTTATACAACTGAGCAATTGGGGGTTAAGGGCCTTGCTCAACAGTGGTGGCTTGATGAAGCTGGGAATCAAACCCACAATGTTTGGGTTGGCAGTCCAACACCTTAACCATGAGCCACCACTTCCCAAACTTCTTAAGTGGCCAGTTACTAGTTACATTTACATTTAAAGCATTTGGCAGACGTCCTTATCCAGAGCGACTTACAATTATCTTATTTATGCAACTAAGCAATTGGGGATTAAGGGCCTTGCTCAGGGGCCCAGCATGGGTGGCTTGGTGGAGCTGGGAATATTTTTTGCCCCATACCAGATTTTAAGAGCTACTACTTGTCCCAGATTTTAGGTTCTTGACTGCGGGTTAAATGGTTGCGACCAATTTTTTAGACCCCCACATTTGGAATTAGCAAATTTGGAATTTCTTTTTAATATAGTTCACATTGACAGACAAATAGCCCACCAGTGTATGCCTGTGTAGGAGAGATAGAGGGTCTGCAAATGATTACTGTAAAAGTCTAAAAATTAAGTAACGAGAAAAAACTTTGATGTGGAATTCGCTGCAAGACAACATTTCTGTCAAAAATAGGTAAGGAAGTTAAAATGACTTGGACCACATGGTGGTAGCTCAGTGGTTAAGTTGTTGGACTGCCATACAGAAGACAGTAGGTTTGATTCCCTGGACCACCAACTGCCACTGCTGGGCACCTGTCAACTGCTTAGTTGTATAATAAAGATTTGCATTAGAGAGAATCTGTACTTATGACCCCATAGCCCTTGGTTCTATGTTACAACTAGTTTTTTTTTAAGCAGCAATAACCTGTACACAATTATTGTTTCTTTATTTACCCTCAACTTGGTTGTACCAATCGAAAAAAGTGTGTAATAAAGCACACTGACAACTTTGCTGGTTGGGAATTAAGGGTAAACGAACTGGTAATTAAGATCTTATCTAACTAGAAGAAGTTAACAACAGAAGCAGTAAAAGAAAGACATTACGTGGGAAAATAAGGCTTCTCAGTTTTATAAAAAAAAAAATATATATATATATATATATATATATATATAGACAGAGACAGGCAGACAGAGGTCATACGCAGATATCCAATATAACCAAGCGGACAAAACCAAAATCATAGGCAAATATGTAGCTGACAAAACAGGCAGAGATCCAAAACCATGAACACAGAAACAATACGATAAAGCTTGGTAAGTTGCATAGCAAACAATACTTCGAGACATGAAGGATTTCTTACAGTAATACTGACTCAAAAATGAAGATTATCTAATATTCGGTTTTACAGATATTTTTGTTCTATATTTATACCTTTTTTATGATCAGATATCGATTTTGTTATATTGTTATATTGTTATATCCACCGGTGCCATATTGTGGTCATATCACAGTATTTACGGTAAATGTTGATTGGTTTTTATAGATGTTGTTATTTAAACAAAATAATTCACTAAACAACACATCTACACTACAGCATAGTTTTGTTTCATTAAATGTACTAAGCATCCTAACATAGCAATAGCATTAAATTAGATTTTTTTTGGTCTCAATGACACAAAGTCCCTCCATTGCCCCCTGGTGGCCCGGCAGTTTGCTGTGAGGGAGTATAGTATAGTAACAGTATTGACGCTGCTATAAATAAAAATGTTCTTTACTGTTGGTATCTGTCATGGTAACACACACACACCATCAACTCCTTTAGCCACTTAACCTACAGATTTACCCGAATTCTAATTAGCCTCATCTGCAGCTTATTAACCAATCACTGACTTCCTATTAAAAGAGCACAGCACCTTCACTCAGTGTCTGGTCTTGGTTTCATTATACTGGATTCACTCGGAATGCTTCCCAAGCATCTACCCTATGTTTCAGCCTTCACCAGACCACAAGAGGTGGAACCAGAAACTAGGAGAACCAATGTCAGAAATTCTGCTGCAGGAAACAGGTAGTAAGAAGCTTTGCCCAGCAGGATCTCCAACAGAGGTTCTTCCAGTTCCCGGTACCATGTATTCTAATCTAGTTTGTTTTTTTCAAAGATCTACGATATCCTCTGACTTCTGTGTCTCCATGTTTGTTTTCTGAACTGATCCATTCCATAAACATTGACTGTTTTCGATTAAGGCATCCTTTTGAGGTTAAACACATCTGTAGTCCCAGTCTGGTATATCGTTACAGTATCATTGTGTCAAAAAAACGAAGTACAACAATTAATAAATATCTCTCAAATAATAAGAAAAATAATATTGGACAGTCTCTTCTCTAAAGTCTGAATATTTCCATAACATGCTTCTTCCTGCTATGGTTTGCATCAGGGTCCTAAGGGAACTGGCCTTTGTTTCCAGGTTTTTGGTTCAGCAACACACCTGAGCCACAAAACGTTGTGATGTTTAACTACATGCCTCAGGTTGTGCTTTGGATATATTTCGCATATTAAATATAACCTCCAAATAGTTAGCACACCGAAAAAGGTAGCTTATCTCTGTATACTTTCCCTCACAGGTGCATGCAAACATTAATTTTGATTTAAAAGCGCTAATGTGATTTGCACATGTCTGAAGTGTCCTATTTTCTATTGAAGTCCCCCTGTGGAACATAATGTGCTCTGAATTTCTGTTCTATTAGAAATTGTCCTCATTAGCTGTTTAATGACGTCTGTTTGTTGCGTCGTGATAGCGATAGTCAGTATGCTGTGGCTCTAAACTAATTGGTAATTAATCTTAAATCATTCCAGGTTGGGCTATCATTTGATAATTATGCTGTCTTGGACCCTCAGCTATAGATGACAAGGACATTGTCAGGATTCAGACAGCTACTGCAACATAGCCAACGCCTACTAATAACTTCAGCTTCTCCAGACAAAGCTTTAGCAAAAGGAAAAGAAGAAAAACAGAATGTTGGGTTTACGCTCCAGCATGGTCAGTAAAGCCCCAGAAAAGGGACAAACCTAGGCTCAACCAGAGACGGCTTCTGTGTGGACAGATAGCCTCATCTTGGGCAGAGGAATTACCTGAACTGGCAGACAACCCAGAATGGGCAAATGTCTTCGCTTGAGCAGAATAACACCAGCATGGGCAAAAAAAAAAAACATCCAATTTCACAGGACAGCATACAGTAATATTGAAAGCTATAACCCCCATATGGGCAAAATAATAATCAGAGTGTGCAGGATTAATAAAACCATGAAAAAAATAAACTAATTAGACAGAAATTCTTAAGCCCCACTTTGAACAAAGAAAGCCACAGATTGTGAAGGAATGTCCCAATTAAATAAACCCCAGACTAGGCAGGAATAAGACTCAACCCGAAACTGGACACGAATATTCCCTTTTATTAAACAAAATACACCCTGGACCGGGCAGAAATACCCTTGCCATAAACTAATAAAGCCTCAGATTGGACAGGAATAGCCCACCATGATTATATTAGATTAAATTAGATATCAATTTATTGTAATTGGTTACAAGGCAATGAAATGCATTTAACATCTAACCAGAAATGCAAAGTAGCAGTACAGTATAAACATATATACACAAATGTTTGTGTGTGTATATATATATATATATATATATATATATATATATATATATATATATATATATATATATATAATAATGGATATACAGTATATAAGCAAATGCATAGAGTGTATATAAGCAGTAAACACTTTATTTTTGTATGATGAATTTACAGGGTTTAGGTGCCTTAGGCTGGGCAAAAATTAACCCCAAAATGAACACGAGAAGCTCAAGCAAAAAAAGAAATGGAACTATGATCTGTAAAAAATAAAAAAGCTTAAATATTAAAGGACCAGAAAAAGATTTTAGCCTATTTTTTACCCATCCTGGGGCATCTACAGATTGTGACAGCTTTAGCCGTGTCCTGCTCCAGGAAGATTCTGGACCTTCAAAGGGAAGATGCTGACGCGGGAGGAATCCCATCTGAAGACGTACCAGCTCCAGTTCGATTCTGCTTCATAAACGTTTGGGGCATTCATAGGGAAGATGGCATGGAGGAGCTGGTGTTGCATCTATAATAAAGTTAATGTTGAACTAATTCATGAGCTGTTCAGGACCTCCAAATTCCTGTATTTGACCATTAAAAGGACATCATTTCCATTATAATTACACTCTTTAGTGTTAATGATGATCAGAATGATTTAAATCACACTTTCCGTTTAATGAGAAGTTTTTTTTCTTGAGTCTGGTTCCTTACCATCTGAAGGAGTTTATCCTTCTCACACTTACCCCAGGCTTGTTTGTTTGTTTTTCTCCTTCATAATATTCTTCTTTTTTTATTTTTCCACTTTCATCAGAGCAATTGTAACAGTGCAAAGCAATTTCCCCCTGGGATTTAATAAACTTTTCCGAATCTCGATCAATTACATACATCTTGATCTTTTACTTATTATTTTTTATGTTCTGTGAAGCTGTAAGACAAAATCGATTCGTTACGTTTCTGACATAACTGGTCACCTTTATTTACAGGGATTTTACATTTATTTTAAAACAATCTAAAGATTAAAAACCTTGTTCAGGGTGGGAATTAAACCGAAATTTACGTCTACATCATTTGCAGCTTGTATTTATTTCTCCTTATACAACTGAGGTCAAGGCCCTGCTTAGACGCCCAGATGTGGTGGCTTGGTGGTACTGGAACCCTGGTCTTCCAGGTATCAGTCCAACACCTTAACCACAGAGCCACCACTTCCCCACAACAGTCTTCTAATCAGCACCTTAACCACTGATCTTCCATTTCCCACTTGTTAAACATGCTATACTTTTACAGCATCTTATCCAGAGCAGCTAACATTTATACATTTCATATAAGAGCAGTTGGGGGTTATGGGCTTTGCTCAGGAACCCAGCAGTGGTAACTTGGTGGTGCTGGGAATGGAACCAACGATCTTTTGCTTAGCACTCCAACACCTTCATCACTGCGCTATCGCTATAATATTTATGTCTGCACTGTAAATTGTGTAAGTCTGTGGTGCTTTTTGTGCAACTTAACGCGCGACCCTGATGCGCTAACCTGATTGGTTTAGGAGTTTATGACGCACCAGTAGATGGCAATCCAGTCATTTGAGCGGTTTTCCCGCGCAGCTCAGCTGCTCCTCTAATTACACCGCTAAGGAAACACGGACTTTTTTTTTTTTTTTAGAATTTTTTTGTCATGAATTTTTTGGGAAGTTATTTTAATGTCAGTGTTCAGTTGTGGATGGAGACATTTTATCAATCCTGACCGGCTCAAAGGCACATTTGATCTCGTGCGCGCTGGTAAATTCCTGTGGTGCGTTAATTAGCGTTTCGGACGCACTGTGCACATCTCTTCAGACGGGAGCGCGCATTTAATGTTCTTTACCTTTTTTTTATTATTTTTTTTGTGTGGCGCGTCTCCGGGACTGACTGAACGACTTATCTTCTCCCTTGCGAGTGTGTGTGTGTGTGTGTGTGTGTGTGTGGTAATCATCGTGACTGGCTGGTCTTTTCTCTCTGGAACTCCTCTCATCTAGAATGTAAAGGTACGTCTAAATATTTACTAGAAAATCATTTTTTATTCATCATCAATTATTTATTATTATTATATAGTTTTAATGGAGGTCTGTTTTTTGTTTTTAATCTCAGCCAATTGTTTGAAACTTTACGTTTACAAACGAGTTATTTTGTCTAAATAATAATAATAATAATAATAATAATAATAATAATAATAAAAGCTTTCCGGCTTGACATGAGGTTGCCATGTAGATGCGCGCTCCCGTGGCACGACGACGCACCTGTGCGTGACTGACACATTGATGGTTTATAAAGCTTTAAACAATAATAATAAATTAATACACCACAAACCAGCACGATTTCCACGGCTTTTATAGCAAGTTTTAATTCAAACAAAGCAAAAAAGGGTTTGTTTGTTTTAGTTTATATATTTTCTTTGTTTGTATGATTTAAATTGACAAAATCTATAAAATGGATGAACAAAGAATGAATCAGTGAATGATTCGGAATCTTTTTGCGTCAGTTATGTGGGTCAAAATGTAAAGCTGTTCTGTGGGATTTTGTCTCTTGGAGTCTCTTGAACGTGTCTCTTGGAGTGGTCTGATCTTGGAGGTGTGTGTGGTCTGTTTAAACGAATAAGTGTATGACACACACAAACACACAGGGTGATGAAAGAGAAGGAGACAATTGGTGATGGATGATGACTTCTGCTTGGATCCTCAGGCAGACGGTGAGAAAGATGGGGAGCAGGTAGAAGACGGACAGACTGACGGATAGTGAGAGAGAAAGACAGCGTGTGAATAACAGTTAAACTGAGAGGGAGAGAGAGTGTAAATGACAAGAAAAGTGAGACGGGCATAGAGACAGACAGGGTGTGTAACAGACAGACAGAAATACTGATTGAGTGTGAGTAACAGACATGGTGGTAGAAAGAGAGACATACAGAGAGTGGATAAATAAAAGTAAAGAAGAGAGAAGCAGAGTGAGAAACAGAACAAGAATGACAGGAAATGTACATAGGGAAAGTGAGAGATAGACAAACAGAGAGGGTGAGCGAATAACATACTGAGGGAAGAAAATAGTGTGTGAATACAAGTAAAAAATCACAAAACAGAGTGAGAGAAATACTGCAAAGTGTGAGTAACAGACAGAGGGAGAGACAGGGTGTGAGTAAAACAGCGTCAGTCAGCGAGACAGAAAGAGGGTGTGAGTAAGAGACAGTGGGAAAGACTGACAGGGAGAGAGAGAGAGACAGGGAGTGAAAAACAAACAGACAGACAGTAAAAAAGACAGGGAGTGAGACACAGACAGTTACTATATTGTGCGCTATTGAAGGTTCAGCCATTTTGTCAGTGGAGTAATGACATTCCTTGAATGTTTTATAGCTGACAGTGTTTTATTACCCAGAATGCATCATGAATCTATTGCGCCACAGATGAACGTTTTATACAACAAATGTGTAACTCATCCTATTCAGAACCTTCTCATTTTCTCATCTCATCTCATCATACATTATCTCAGCTTATGCCATATCTTAGATCTTATGTCCCCTTATATCACATTCTGTCTCCTTGTCTCATCTTAACTTATTTGATCTTGTGCCACACTTTTTTCTGTCTCACATAAGGAATTGTGGGAAATTTAGGTGGACAAGATGATCACACAAAAGAGTACAATTGCCAGGTATATCAGCAGTGCGCTATCTCTTTCCTTCACGCACGCACACGCGCACACACGCATGCACACACACATGCACACACACACACACACACACACACACACAGAAGCACAAGATCTTCTATGCCCGTTTATTCCCTGATTCAGGGTCACGGGGATCTGCTGGAGCCATCTCTAAAAGAAACAGACAGACAGATAGATAGGTAGGTAGACAGACAGACAGACAGACAGATAGATAGATCGTCACAAATCGTACAAAAGAAAATAAAAACCAATTTGTATTTGTAAACCAATGTCTGTAACAAATTTTGATTGGGTGGGCACGACAGACATTTGGGTGGGCTTAGCCCGTCCATGCCTAGACCCGGCCTTGCTCAAAAAAGAGAGTCAATCATTTTTAAAAGAGTCATTTGAGTAACTCGAAAGATTCACCCGTCCTGAAATAGGTTTGCTCGGCCATAGGGAACCCGTCTCCGCATAATTCTTCTGCTGCTATAGTTCAGAAGTCTTCAACAGACGCTGGACAGGTTTTTTTTTCACAGCACTTAGCGGTCCCTGCTGTGTGAGTGTGTCAGAAGTTTCACTTCGGAGCTGAAATGTACTTGTTTCTAGAGTTATAAGATTGTCATCTGTTAGAATTGGGCTTGTTCTTAAAAACCTGCAGGTGAATATTGATTAAGTAGGGGTGACCACATGCTTTCGGCTGTATCTATCTGAGATTTAATAACCTATCAGTAATGTAGTTCTCTTTGGAAGAGCAAGAGAATGAAAATGATGCTAGCTTGTAGTGACATGCAAA
Organism: Bagarius yarrelli; assembly: GCA_005784505.1. Taxonomy (NCBI): domain Eukaryota; kingdom Metazoa; phylum Chordata; class Actinopteri; order Siluriformes; family Sisoridae; genus Bagarius; species Bagarius yarrelli. The sequence continues at coordinate 917,363 of VCAZ01000105.1, forward strand.
AAGCTTTTTCCATTAGCTGGAGACGCTGTTAGTCCGCGAATGAATATTGATAAACATCGAGACGTGAAAAAGGGCAACGGTTTATGGAAACAATCTGGAGAGATGATTTCGGCATGACTTTCAGCGTAAACATCTCCTGAGACGGGTTTCATAGAAGCCGATGAATAATGCAGTAACGCACACCAACGATAAGACGCAGGACCTTTAGAGGATGGATCTAAGGCGTCGAGGAGTGTTTGTGTGCGTGTGTGTGTGTGTGTGCGTACATGGTAAAGATGTGTGTGTGTGTGTGTATGTGTGACTGAAAAAACAGCTACAAAGTTTATGTATTTAGAACTAATTCATATTAATTGAGTGCAATTTAGCGGATAACTTTTAAGTGCTGGAACATACAAAGAAATAAGTGTGTGTTTGTGTGTGTTCTTCATCGGTATGTTTTGTTGGAGTGTGTGGAGTATATCCTCTACAACGATAATACCGGATTTGGCTGTGGTCCAGCACGTCGGTGCTTGTGTCCCTTTTCGTCCTTGATGGCGAGTGTCTGATTGGACGAGCTCCAGAGATGAGCTCCTCTGCTTCTCTTCTATTTCTATATAAGCAGTTCTGACCATTCCATTGTCCCCTGTTGCTTGGGCGTGCGTGTTTGCCTGTTGCTTGGGCGTGCGTGTTTGTGTGTGTGTGTGTGTGTGTGTATGTGTTCGCACAAATCAGGATCTCCACACCATTTTGACAAGCTGGTGATCTGCTAAATGACTCTGATGAACGTGGACTGCATGCATAAAAAGGTTCTGTTTATGAGCTACTGAATGCTGGAGTTTTTGATGTTTTCTGGGGGATTTTATGCAAAGAGATTTGGCAACCATTAAAAATATTTCGTGCTATATGTAGATATTCTTTTATCTGCATATCTTGTTACATTCTCTTCCAGTTAATGGCTTAGTGGTTAAGGTGTTGCACTGATACCAGAAAATCCAGGGTTTGATTCCCAGCACCACCAAGCCACCACTGCTGGACTCCTGAGCAAGGCCCTTAACCCCTTATATGCTCAGTTGTATGAAAGAGATAAATGTAAGTCGCTCTGGATAAGGACGTCTGCTAAATGCCGTAAATTTAAATTTAAAATGAAAAGATATTAAATAAAATGAGATACAAGATGCAAGATTAGAAATTAGGTGAGATATGATGATATATAACATGAGACGATACAATGACAATAGGATGACTTGAGGAGACCTTAAATACGATGAGATAGAAGATATATATTGGGTGAGATATGATGAGATATAAGATGAGAATTGAGATAAGCATGCGATCTGCTAAATGGCTTATAAACGTGAACTGCAAGAGAAGTGGTAGTGCAGTGGTTAAGGTTGGACTGCCAATTGGAAGATCAGGGTTTTCATCCCAGCACCACAACGATACCACTTTTGGGCCCTTGAGCAAGGCCCTTAATCCCTAATTGATCAGTTGTATCAAAGGGATAAATGTACGTCTGTAAATCTGGATAAGGATGTCTGCCAAATGCTGTTTGGCAGATGTTTATAGTTGTTTTGCTGTCTGACTCTTTCTACTTTTTTCCCACTGTTAGGCTACATCCTGGGTACACCACAATTTTTTTCTAATCTTAAAAGATTTTCAAAAACCACAGACACGAGCGAAAAAAATCCTAGATTTAACCGTTTTGATCTTATAGTGTGATGCGTTGCGATGTGACACAGACAGCTACTACCCACACCAACGGATTCTCAACCCCTACTGTGAAAACTTGAGAATAAACATGGCGGAAGATCGATAGGAAGGAATTGCAATGATGGTGTCTGGAATGATTATGACAGACAATTTGGGTGAAGTTCGATTAACTTGCTGCAACATGACTGTGTTCGTTATGCTACCGTCATCTCTCAACTCGCTTTTTGATTGGATAATGTTTTGTTTCTTATGATAATCTCCAGACCATACGTGCATTTATTCTCCGGGTTCCCCCACACATCTCCGTGCATGTAGGGGCAGTGGTGGCCCAAATAATAAAGGTGCTGAGTTGCTGATCTGGAGACCAAGACCTGGGTTTGAGCCCCACCACCACCAGCTGTTGATCCGATGACCAGAAACACCTGGGTCCAAGCCCCACCACTGGAAAGCCAACCACTGTTGCGTCCTTAAGCAAGCCCCCTAACTCCCCCTGCTTCAGGGGCGCTGTATTATTGCTGACCCTGCGCTCTGACCCCCAACTTGGAAGACACATGGAAAACGTTCAAAGCTCAAGTCCTGCCCATTTTACCTCAATTATTCAGACATATTTAAAAAAGAGAAATCCTTCTCCTCATCTTTGCCCTAGTGTATTTCAGCAACGTGGACCTGCCTGCAGTCAGAAAAAACGCATCACTAGAGAAACACATCGTCAACTCAACATATTGTCTGGACGCTTGTGTGGCAGCTGTTAGACTCTCAGTTGTCCTCACTGTAATAGCGTAATCAGTGAGCAAGAAACAGAACAGCTGCAGCCTGCGATGGCACCCCCTCTACACACGTCTCGGGACCTTTAGCTGAGTGACGACCGCCGCTCTTCCAGAAGGTACCCCTCAATCTGTGTTGTGATGATGATGATGTAACCGTCTAACACATCAACAGAGTGATGTTCGACTGGGATCTGTGTGAAGCTTTTTTTATCCTCTAACCAAAAAAATAAAAAAAATCTACTTAAAGTTCATTTTAGGAAGTGAATTAAAGGTTCGGGGTTAGGGTTAGGGTGATGGGCATGTAAGTGGAATATTTTAATACTTTGGCCTGATAAATCAAAGAAATTGGTCGCTTTTCAGTTTATAATCATAAATATTGTAGTCACATCCTTTTGTACTGTAACTTGACTGAAAATTATTCTGTAAATCTAGTTAAAGGGATGAGTTTATATCTTCTAGGACACTTTTTATCATCGAAGTCCACTTTGAAGTGATAAAAATACTGTTGATGAAGTAGTAACTTTACGAATTATTATGTAAAAATACGTAGTAAAGTTTCTAAGAACTCAACTAGTTTTTTTTTTTTTTTTGGTCCTGATGTTTGATTTTATATAAATATCAAACAAATAAGTTTAAGTATAACTCATAGAGTAAGTCATACTTCCATAATATTTAATATTTGAGGCGAGTAGTATGACTCTTACTATGAATCTTTTCTGTGTTGAAAACAGTAAGTGAAAAGTTCCCGGATGATTCTGAAGTACGCATACGGTTGACACGTTACTATCACATGACAGATTTTAATAAGTGGAGCTATACGCGCCCTAGAATAAACATCTCCCCATGTGATTTATTCTGTTCTCTGTTGATTTTTACGTCTTCCGTTCCTTCGACTGATAGAACTCTTTAAGTTGATTGTGTCAGAACGGCAGCGCGTCTTCGTTTTCGAGGACGGAAAGTTCTCGGCCAATCGGCGCACTTAATTATTTTCTTTCCAACCTCTTAATGAGGCAGTCCTCACAAACCCGCTAGCTTAGACGTAAAGACGATGCACTTTCTTGTATCTCGTGAGCGTAAATCGTCTCGCCGTTGTTGTCTGGTTTGGCTCGCTTGTCTCCAAGGAGTTTTTCGCGATAAGATCTTGCAATGACCTTTTGCTAATTATATTCTTTCTCTGTTTTTTTTTTCCACATGCTTTCTGGCTGATTCTTGATCATGGTTGGCCAGAGAACAGCTAATCTGACAGACATAATCCACTTCATCTGTCTGAATTATACCTCATTAAACAGACCTGTATAACACACTCACACTCCCTCTCTCTTTCTCTCTCCCATCTCCACATAAGGGCCCTGTCCCGATACCCGCACTTGTATGCTTATGCTCCTCATCTGCACGTTCTTGCTGACGGGTGCAAGAGTGTAGGGTGTCCTAATTCACTGGTGAGCTTCTCCACCCTGAAAACTTGTGGCCTTAATGCACACTTTCTGCAGGCTGCAGGCGGACTTTGCTTAAGGATTTTGGGTGAGGAGCACCCAAATTGTACCAGACATAGGCACTTGTTCCATTGCAGGGGCACAAATGTCCCAACTCGTTCCTGGAGGTTCGGGGTGCCCTGCAGAATTTAGCTCCAACCCTAATCAAACACAACACACCTACCTGTAAGTTTCAAGGATATACCTAGCAAGATCTTGATTAGTTGGTTCAGTTAAGGCAAGTTGGAGATAAACTCTGCAGGATCTCCAGGAGTTTGGACACCTCTGCCTTTAGGGCGTAGTGTGGACTTTGGGACAGGGCCTATATTACCTTTGACACTTAATTCCAATTATGACGACATCATGAAATTTTACCTTAACCAATATTTGCATAGGAGCGTCACAAAAAATCAAATCAGACAAAAATACTAAGAAACTAAGATACTAAGAAACTCTTCTAGATGTTTTTGAATAGGGATTTGAATTTTGTCCTGCACTTGTAAAGGTGTTTTGAACGCTACTAAATGTTTTTAAACTTCAGCCAGTTGTTTGGAACCCTCACAGCTGTTTTGAAACATTTATAGGTGTTTTCCAACTTATGTGAAGGTTTGGAATTTTTAACACTGTTTTACACTCTTGCATGTGGTTTCGTATTTCTTTCGATGTTTCGACTGCACACAGGTTTTTTTTTTTTTTCAACTCTTTCGCCAGATGTTCAAACATACCCCAGGTGTTTTTCCAATTGTTTTAAAGGTACAGACAATTTTTACAGGCTCCTTCAGAGAAAAGCTCCTCCAGAAAGCTTAACTTTTTTTTCCCTATTTCTGGGATTTGGCAGATGCCTTCATGAATAAATGTATTTAGATTTTGCAACCCACGATCTTCTGATCAGCAGTTTAACACCTTAAACACTGAACTACCACTTTCCTAGTTAAGCTTTGGATTATTCCAGAAAATAAAATCTGGTTCTTACAAAAGTTTAATATTCTTGTATGTTTTATTTATACATCAGAAGTAAAAGAAAAAACTCTAGCAGTGACGGCTATAACTGATTTCCTTCACACATAGTCACATATGACTTCAATGGTCGGCCATCACCATCACTGAGCTTCAACACTGTGGATCTTTATTTAAAAAATTAAGCTTGTTAAAGTTAAAGCTTGAAAAAAGTATTACAAGCACAGTTTTTTTTTTAATGTTTAAATAAAATAAACATTTTTCTTTCTACTTTTCTTGAAAATAGAACTAATTCCAGATTTTATTCAAATTTAGAGCGACTCACATTTAGCCATCTGAGCAGTTGAGGGTTAAAGGCCTTGCTTAAGGGCCCAGCGGTGGCAGCTTGATGGCGCTGGGAATTTAACCCCCTTTTTTCCGCTTAGCAGTCCAACACTTTATCCACCGAGCTACCACATTCCATTTCAGGCATTGAGCAAAACCTCAATTCGGAAATCGGTGGAGTTGCAAACACAATGCAAACGCATTTCAGGGTTTGTTTAAGAAATAAATAAACCCGAATTAAAGATCTCACAGCTCCTCCGGTAAATCAAACGACTATCCGAATCAAAGTTCGAGCCGCAGCAAAAGTACCTTTACTTAACGGAAGCTGAGGAAAAAGCTGTAGGATGTGTCAGGATTCTGTCAGACTGGGGGTTTATGAGACCCAACCTGTCAGTCAAACTGCGCTGCCAACCTCTGAGAACATCACCTCCGAGAACCCGGCATTATTTGACAGGGTGAAATGTTAATAAAGCTGGATTTTCTGATTGACGTGAGCTCTTGTATTAGTTACCGCAGCCGGCAGGAAATACCGCTATCTTTAAGTGGTGGTATATATGTATATATATATTTTTTTATTTAACTGGTGAGCGACACACTCGGTCATGGGATCGTGGTATCTCGGAGCCCATAGCGTCGGGTGCATGAATAATTTACTTGGGCATTTGGGCAATCGACGCGGAGACTGATGGAGTTGAGTTCAGCCTGCAGCAACACTTTAATACAAGCTGCAGTGTTGGACATTGAAGAAAAAGGGCTGGGTTTTATTTTTATTTCTTTATTCTTCAGTTCTGCTTTAATATTTCTAACGCTAATACAAAGGCAAACATGCTGATCGTACATTTTTGTTTATAGTCCCTAAAGCTTTCATAAAGTCGCATGACATGCCTTCGCAAGCTGACCTGCTCGATCAGTGCTAATATTTTAAACCTAATATAAATATCAGAGAATTAAAAAAAACATTGTCAATTTCATATAGTTTATGAATAACTGTTTTTAAGTGATTAGAGTTAGATTTTAAGTAATAAGATTAGTTTTGAAGTACATTTTAAGCCCTTGAGTGAGTCCTAATTGGTCATTAGTTAGGATTCGAGTGCTCGTTGGTTATGATAGTGAATATTCTTGTTTTTAGTATGGATTGGTGGTGAAGGTTTGTGGTAAGGTCAGGTTGAGGTTTTGAGGGTGATTGAGGTCAGGTTTTGAGGTTGGTGATTGAGGGGTGATAGGTCGGGTTTTGAGGGGTGATTGGCAGGTTTGAGTGTTTGGGGTGATAGGTCAGGTTTGGTGGGGTGATTTGGGGTTTTGAGGTGATTGTGAGTTGGTCAGGTTTTGAGGGGTGATTGGTCTATTTTGGGGGGGATCAGGTGATTTGAGTGGGTGATTGGTTTGGTTTTGAGGGTTGGTCATGGTTTTGGTGGTGATTGGATCAGGTTTTGGGTTCTTGAGGGGTGATGGTCTTTTTGAGGGGTATAGGTTTTTTGGGGGGTGAATTGGTCAGGTTTTGAGTGGTGATTGGTCAGGTTTGAGGGTGATAGTTGTTTGTGAGGGTTTTCTGGGGGGTGATCAGTTTTGAGGGTGATAAGGTGCGGGGTTTTGAGGGGTGGTTTGAGGGGTTTTGAGGGGTAGGTCAGGGGGGTGAGGGTGATAGGTCTAAGTTTGGGGGTGATTGGTCAGGTTTTGAGGGGTGATTGTGAGGTCTAGGTTTTTGAGGGGTGGGTTTTGGGTTTTGAGTGGTGATAGGTCAGGTTTTGAGGGGTGATAGGTCTAAGGGGGGTAATTTAATTTTGAGGGTGATGGTCGGTTTTGAGGGTGTGATGGTTTGGGGTGGTGATTGGTCAGGTTTTGAGGGGTGATTTAATTTTGGGGGTGATTGGTCAGGTTTTGAGGGTGTGGTTTGGTCAGGGGTTTTGAGGGGTGATAGGTTTTGGGGGTGAGTGATAGGTTAATTTTGGGGGGTGATTGGTCAGGGTTTGAGTGAGGTATAGGTTTGGGGGGTGAGGTGGGTCAGAGTGGTGATTGGTCGGGTTTTGAGGGGTGATAGGTCGGGTTTTTGAGTTGGGGTTTTGAGGGGTTGATTTTGAGTACTGGGTGATTTGTCAATTGGTTTAATTTTCAGTAGTTTTTGGACAGGATTTGAGTAGTGACTGGACAGGATTTGAGTGGGATTGATTTGCTCAGTATTTGAGTTGGTTGCATGTTTTTGTAAGGATTTGATTGTTAAGGATTTGCCACACACACTTGACATCCTTGCTGCTACAAAGAAGTTTCGTCTCATCCGTTTAATTTTGTCTCTTTCAGCAGCTAGTACAGTGTGCAGTGAAAGTTTGTCCTCTAGCCCTAAAAGAAACTGACGGTCCTAAAACATATAACATCTATAAAAGATGACTGCCTTTAAGCGTCACTGCTATAGAAAATCAGGGGACCAGGACCACCGAAAAGGGCGATCATATTTTATTTATGCTTTCCTCTCAGAACAAGGTTCTTGTGCCTAACAGCGCTTGTCATGGCTCGTGTGGCCGAGGCAAAACAAAACATTAAAGAAATGGAGTGGAAATCCGTTAAGACTTTATCATTCGAGACCATGCCAAAGGCAAGAAGTCCACATTTATTCATAGCGGTTCTTAGTGAACGTGTGAGCTCACGCCAGTGATGTGTGGTGAGGGTGGTCAGATTTATATATATTCGTAAAGTAGATTAAATTGACCATTTAATGTTGGTGTTTTTACATTGTTTCATATCTCATATCACCATTTACACGCCCATATTTAAAGAGAGAGAGAGAGAGAGAGAGAGAGAGAAAAAGCATGGGGAGGTGGTAGTGCAGTGGTTGAGGTGCAGGACTGCTAATTAAAAGATCAGGATTCGATTCCCAGCACCACCAAGTTACCACTGCTGGGCCCCTGAGCAAGGCCCCTTACCCCCAACTGCTCAGTTGTATAAATAAATTAAATATAAGTCACCTTGTGTGCCGAATGTGTGCTATAAATGCATGTGTTCTGCAGCTGTCCTGAGTTCTTAGTATACCATCACAATTCCAGGATTTATACTCCTTTAATACAAATGAAAGTATATACAGTCCTCCAGAAAATATATATATTACCCTCGTTTAATACATGCCACAGTGTAATTTGGACAGACCTCCATTTCGAAGGCACTGTAAATGGTGGTAGTTATTAGTTAAGGTGTTGGATTGCTAACCAGAAGATTTTGGGTTTAATTCCCAGCGCCACTAAGCTTCCACTGCTGGGCACCCGAGCAAGGCTCTTAACCCTCGATAGCTGTATAAATGAAATAAATGTATTTCGCTCTGGATAAGGGCATCTGCCAAATGTCGTAAATGTAAAAGCTAACGGGAAGACTGTGGGTTCGATTCCCAGCACCACCAAGCTACCCTGAGCTCGGCCATTTACCAGCAATTGCTCAGCTGTATAAAAGAGATAAATGAGAGTCGCTCTGGATAAGGACGTCTGCCAAATGCTGTAAATGTAAATGCTAAAAGGAAGACTGTGGGTTGTATAAAAGACATACATTTTGTTGCCTGTGTCGACTCATTAAACGGTACAAACAACGCAACAGAGGCATGTTGTAGGCGTCTCTTATTTTTTTTATGCAAAAAAATTATTGCGCAATTCTATTGGCTCTTAAACAGAGACAAGCAAATGGAAGCGCCGCCAGAATCAGAGTCTTCCGGTTTTTTTTTGTTTTTTTTTTATCTGAGCAAATAATAAGAATAGGCTGACTTTTGCTGTGCTCTTGACTTGGATTTTGTTGGCTAGTATATCGACGAATGATGTCGCTATAGAGAATAGCAGGAACAGTGGAACAAGTACAAACCTGTGTGCTTGTGGTCCCCCATTTTGGGGGATGGGGGTGGGGAGTTTCAGTTCTACTGACTGCCCCACTTCCTGCTTTTTCCAGTTTGATTTTATTTAAGATCAGTAAAACTAAATATGTTACAGTTAAGCTAATAAATCATTAGCTAGAATATGGAAAGTAAAGGAACATATAATAAAAATTCCTACCAACTTATATTTGTGCCATACTGAGAGATAGCAATAGACACATGCCAATTACACACACACACTCAGTCCGGTTTGCTATGGATTGCGCAGTCCGATTAGTGGCTGAGCCGGTTGCCGCCCCGGACCGCGTCTCTGTCCTGTATTTTAACAGGAAATCCATAATTTCGTCTATTATCACTATAGAAGTGATTAAAATGGTCATCAAGAAATTAGATTTCCAGCACAGAGCAGTGGATGAATATTAATATTTATTTTATCATTAGTTTTTATTCATGTGTGCTTTTGCTAAGACTTGGGTTAGGGTTAGGATTAGGGCTAGGGTTAGGGTTAGGGTAATTTGTAATGCTTGTACTTGCTTAATAATGTTAAAGAGCGATGTTATCGCATCCCGACCTGAGAAATAAGGTGTGTGGCGTTTCAGCTTGTCCTATTAGTATATGATGGGATTTACAATGACTTATGTAAATTGTGGCTCGAAAGCAATTGATTGTGCATGCACGGCTGGATAAAGGCACACGCCGTACAAGCAGGTTACGGCTCCAGCGTATTGGTTTTTCTTTCACCTGCTTGGCTTTTCTTTATCTGTTCATCATGTTATTTTTTTTCTGGTAGCCAGAAAACATTGTGGCGTTTGTGTTGCTCATTAAGTGTGTTGGTCATGATGTATATCACAGTTTTCTAATGAATCTTATATGAAAGTGGACAAGGACCTGGATTCTGGAAAAGTTAGTAGATAAAGGTTTTAAAATGAGCCAATTTAGTGAATAAAATTGTACAATTTCTTAGTGAATGTTTGTTATTTACAAATGTTATTTAGTAATTAAAATATTTTTTCGTTTTATTCAAATTTGGAAAAAACTGCCAACCTTTTCCAGAATTCAGGTTGAATTTGTAAAAGTATTTCTGTTCATATCTCACCCACTAGGGGCAATATTTACATTTTCCTTTTTTTTTTTTTCCCCCCCCAAACAAATGATTTATTCTTCATAATAAATAATAATATATGAAATCTATTTCTAGCCTCTGGCATGCCCTGTAGTGTTTGTTCATATAAGGCTAATATTTAAAACCCGTTATTTACGACCAATAAAATTCTGTATCGGTTTATTCTAACAAATGAAAAACATTGTGTCCAAGGTGAACAGAGAATCCTGACTAGAGCTCGACCGATATTGATTTTTATAAAGTGATACAGTTCCCGATTATTAACATTTGTATATAATCGATAACCGATATGCAGAACCGATATTAAGAGCCAAGCAGTGGCAGCATGATAGTCCAATACTGTAACCACCACTTACTTCCAATACACATATTTAATTGAGCAAATAATTGATCACTTTTATTCTACACAATGGCGTTGCACGTATTTTTTTTTTTTTTTTTTGTTTTTTTTTTTTTTTTTTTTTTTTTTTTTTTTGTTTTTTTTTTTTTTTTTTTTTTTTTTTTTTTTTTTTTTTTTTTTTTTTTTTTTTTTTTTCTAAAGTTTTAGAGCCGTCTTACAACTTTAGGTTATCGGTGGCCATCTTTAAAAACTAACAACCTGATCTACAGCTTGGGCTTAACATCTAATACCACTTATCCAATACGGCTAGTGCTGTGCTAGTAGTTGTACTTGCAGAAAGCAGAACCCGCTATGTATCTGTCTTTTCCTTCCTGTGTTAGTTTTTAACTCCGTCTGGTCAGCGAATCGGTTAACGCTGCCGTTGCAGTTTCGCTCCCATTTCCTCACATGCATGCTTTTATGTCCTTATGCTACTTGCTTGGAATTTTCTCGTTGACCTGATGGGTCGTTGTTTTTCCATCAGCTTTTTAAAATGGTGCCTCTTAAACTCAACTCTGTGGTGAAAGCTCCGCCCAGATATGCCACCAGTTCCCACTCCAGACCGGTAAGGTTTTAGGTGGAGTTTGTTACTAGGATCTAGACACTGTTTCACTGAAGCAGCAACAAAAGCAGCCCAGTTCCTGATTAGGCTCTGGATCTAGCACTGGCCCCATTAGAACAAGGGCTACCAGATTACAAAAGATGACTTAAACGATGTGGCCTGATAATGTAATTTGTAATTTGATTTCCTACATTGGTCAGCTGTTCTGGGCAAATGTACAAATTTCTCCTAATAATTTATTTCCCTCTGATTAGAGTCGAAGCCAAACAATGCAATCCAACAGCATTCAGCTCCAGCCCTTATCATCCGTTCATCGCTTTTAACCTTCCAGCATTTTGTGTGTTCTGCTTTTCTAATCTAACGCTTTGTTGTGTTAATTGTTGTATACTACCGAAATACAGGTTCAGGCCGCAATTACAATTACAGTCTTTTTCAGCGAGTGTTATTACAATCAGTTTTGCCTCGTCAGCATGATCACGCCTACAACGCGCAATTATACAGCTTTAATCTGAAGGACGGTGGGACAAACCCATCCCTGTCTCGCACACAAACAGGAACTCGAGTACAAGAGCTGAGTGTTAACAAGTCAGGATGTGTACAAATCAATATTCAATATATGGTGGGTCTTGCTGTCAGACGCCTGCAAACCAGCAAAGACAAAGGAAAACTCTCTCCTGGTTGCTAAGTTAAATCCTGGTGGTGTCCCCCAACCTCCACCCCGAACCCCCCGCCGGGTACTGTACAGTACATTGTTATTAGCACAGGTAAAACGCACATAATGACTCTCCCACTGCAACGCAACACTAACCAAATAATAATAAAATGATCTTCACTGTAAGGTGGTACAGTGTTTTCAGTAGAGATTGACCGATAATCGCCTTTTTGTTATCGTATATCGGTTTTCTTATATCGGATCCACTGATATACAGTCATTTTAAAAATCGCCGTTTTAAGAATCGCAAACTTCTGCCATTATTATTGCACTGCATCGTGTGTAAAAGCAAGATTTTCTAGCATGCTTAAATCCTGATGAGATCAGAATCTATCTGACATCTCAGAATCAGACTATCTGTCTGTCTATCTATTTGTCTGTTTGTCTATCTGTCTATCTATCAATCTATCTATCTATCTGTCCACCCCTCCTTCCCTCCATCTGTCTAACTAGCTGTCTGTTTCTCCCTATTTTATCTATCAAGCTATGTGGCTGCCTGTCTGTCTGTCTGTCCGTCCATCCCTCCTTTTTCTCCATCTGTCTGTTGGTTTATTTATCCCTCTCTCCCTGTCTCTGTCTATCTATCTATCTATCTATCTATCTATCTATTAAGCTGTCTGTCTAATCATCCCTCCTTTCGTCTCTGTCTGTCTGTCTATCTATCAATCTATCTATCTATCTGTCCACCCCTCCTTCCCTCCATCTGTCTAACTAGCTGTCTGTTTCTCCCTATTTTATCTATCAAGCTATGTGGCTGCCTGTCTGTCTGTCTGTCCGTCCATCCCTCCTTTTTCTCCATCTGTCTGTTGGTTTATTTATCCCTCTCTCCCTGTCTCTGTCTATCTATCTATCTATCTATCTATCTATTAAGCTGTCTGTCTAATCATCCCTCCTTTCGTCTCTGTCTGTCTGTCTATCTAGCACACCATCTATCTAACACTCACATAAACAGACAGACGGGTATGTAGATATACAGTGATGGTGGAAATAAGAGGCAGTATTGCTGCACCTTATCATTTCCTGTCTTTTCTCAGACTCCCGTGGCCTCATGTACAAAGACTTGAGTTGAATCAATACTAAAACCTTGCATACGGACGAAGCTGTAAATGTGCGTACGCACAAAAAAACCCAGATGTATCATATTCTGTGTATGGAGAATCCCACGCATATTCTCTTTGTACATCCTAATAAACTTGAAATTACGGAAAATGAATTGGAGGTGCTACTATCAGAGGTAGAAACGAGAAAAAAATGTTGTCCTCTGGAATTAATAGCAAAAGAAAAAAAATTGAGTGGGAGAGTTTGGCAGACGCAGTCAACGCGATAAGATCTGAAAATCTCACTGTAACCAAGCTTAAAAAAAATAATCTGACATAAAGGTGGAAGTTAAACGGAGAACTGCTGTGCACAGGCAAAGTGCGGAAGGAATTATATTGCCATAACTACACGCTGACGGGCCTGAATGGCTTGCGGGTTGGGCTGCACATACACTGGTCCTGGGTCGGGGTCATCTGGTGGTGCCACATCCTCACCAAGTGGTATGCCGTGTCTGTGCGCTACAATGCGCAGCACACCACAGGCCAGCATGATGCGGCACAACTTGTTAGGGTGAGATAGCAGCATCCCCACCGGTCCTATCCAGGCAGCACCACCGGCATTTCAGATGCCCAATAGCCTGCTCTATAACTGCAGTTACATCTTTAGTGGATAATCGTGGTCTCCTGATAAGCAGTTAAATGGCTGGTCAGCTGCATCAGACGGACACTTAACATACGTTGTAGACCTGCGGATGATCCCGTCCCATACAGCTGCCATTGCCATAGAGGGATGTTCAAATTTGCACACTCTCTTATATTTTTTTACCTAATTGCATAATTAATAGAAATATATGATGTTAATTAGCCTATTTTATCAGTTACAAATCAATAGCAATATACTTGTAGAATACTTTGTAGTCTAATGTTTGCAACTTCACACCGTATTGCCTCTAAGAGAAGCCAATTGGACAAAAACCACGGAAAATGTACATACGCCAGACACAAAGTTGGCGTGGAGGAACGCACTTTTTTACGTTAAATTCACTGTTAGTAAAATCGGCCGTAAGCGCGAAAGCTGGCGTACGCAAAGTTTTTGTGTGTACGAAGCATTGATACATGAGGCCCCTGAACTCACTCACTCACTCACTCACTCACTCACTCAGTCACGTCTCCTCATCTCTGATTTTAGCAACTGACAAATCGGGGTTCCTTCCTGCTTAAACTCCTGTTCCTGTGTGTGTGTGTGTGTGTGTGTGTGAATCAAAATTATCTCTGTCTGATGATCTGCTAAACTGTTTGCAGGATGTTAAGTGTTCTTTAAACAATGAGCAGAACTTCAGTCAGCAGAGGTTCCAAACTTTTTATAATTTATGCTGTGACACTTGTCTATGTGAACTGCTTACAGGCATCACACAAACACACACACACACACTCGCATGCTGGATTTACACACTTTTTGTGCTTGCAGATTGCTCTGTTTGTTTAATCTCAGCGCAGACATGCTGTCACTTACATTCTGTTTTAAAAAAAGTTCACACACTATTTAATTATTAAATTATTTATTGAACCTTTTGTCCACTTACCTCATATCACACACGGAAACTAATGAGAGTTTAGTTCTGTAAAATAAGTATAAAAATAAGTAAATAAAAAAATAAACATTCTAAAAAATATAAATATTCATATTTAATTTTTAATGATTTTTTCATTGTAATATACTCATTTGTTAAATATTATTTTTATTAAAAGTTTAAACATTTTTATTCGTTTATTTTTTGCTATTTTTTGATGTATGTATCATTGTTTATTGTATATTATTCATTAATTGTTTTCAATTTAATTTACATTTTTTTTTTTGTTAATTATTTTTATTTTATTTTGGGCTTGGACAAAAAAATACATTTTCCTCTGTCCTAAACAAAGCCCTGATCTCAGCATCCGTTTCAGCTCCAAGTCTTTGAGTCGAGTCACATGATTTGTGACCGGGACGCTTCTCGCGCGAGTTAAAAAAGGTCTAAGAAGTGCAACGTTTCGGGATGCACTTTTAAAGAAGAGGAGCTGAACTCTTCATCTGGATGTTAATTAACACTCCGAACTCACTGCTGCTGCTCCAGGTTCCTTCTGATATAAATAGCTCCACTTGACAGCAACCTTACAGCACTTTTATAAATCTAAGCTTCAGTTTCCCGTCTGATTCAGAATGAGGAATCTTTCCCTGATTTCTGCTGTGGTTTTTGCAGAGTCAGGGAAAAACCGCACGCGTCCCGGTGCAACCTCCGCAGCCGAGCTTTAACGATGCAGGAGGTAATGATGTGTGGGGATTTAATGAGGTGAGCATTAATCACCCCCACACACACTGTCCCATACTGCAGATACGCAGCTCCTGCTGGTGAACAACACTGTGTTACTTCATAAAACCATCATCATCATCATCATCATCATCATCGTTCCAGTACTTCCTCATCATCATCACAATCACTATCATCCTCATCAAATATCATCACCATCATCATTCCAATAGTTATCTTACCCCTTATTTTAATCCCCTTAATTCCAGTAATCAGTGGCAGTATCATTCCTCATCATTATAATCATCCTAATTGTTTAAATGTTTGTCATTAGCACCATTAACAATCCTTATCTTCACCATCATCATCACCATTATTCCTATAATAATCCCCATCAAGCATCATCATTATTATTTAAATGATCAGTACCATCATTCTTACGTAATCGTTCTTCCTATCCTCATTGTCATTATTAGGTATCTTATTTACTATCAGCCCTTACTATTCTCCTCCTCATCATCCATCATCATCATCCTCACTCTCCTCAAACATCATTATCATTATCACCAAAATCATCATTGCACCAATATTAACCGTCAATATCATTAACTATCATCATCACCCTTCATCATTCATCGTCAACAACCATCGTTCATTCCACTATCGTCGCTATCATTTTCATCAAACATCCCTATTTTCCTCAAACATCATTTTTTTTTTATCAACAAAATCATTATTCAAAAAATTTCATACATCCATCTTACATCATCAACTATCATACATCTGTTATCATACATCCATCATCCGTCATCATACATCAACCATCATCCATTAATCATTAATCATACATCATTAATCGTCACCTATAAACCAGCATCATCCATCAACCATCATCCATAAATCATCAGTTATTACCCATAAACCATCATTCATCATTTGCCATCATTGTCCATCATTATCCACCATCATCAACCATCATCAACTATCACTGTCACCTTCAACCATCATCTATCATGTGACATCAACTATCATTATTTACCATCATCCATCATCTATCAACTATCACCATCATCTCATTCAACCATTATACATCAACTATCATACATCCATCATCTGTCATCATACATCATCCATCATACATTCATCATACGTCAACCATCATCCATCAATCAAGCATCATTAATCTTCACCTAAAAACCCTCATCATTATCAGACATCAACCATTATCCATCATCCATAAATTATAAATCATTACACATAATCCATCATCATCAGTCATTAACCACCATCATCTTCATCAACCATCAACTATCACTGTCATCTTCAACCATCATCTATCATCTGACATTAACTCTTATTATTCACCATCATCTATCATTCATCATCAACTTTCACCATCATCATTCATCATCATCTTCATCATTATATTCTTTATCAACTTTTCTACAATACTTCGAACATATTCATCTCTCTCTCTCTCTCTCTCTCTCTCTCTCTCTCTCTCTCTCTCTCTCTCTCTCTCTCTCATTTTTTCCCCAATTCCCCGCATTTATTTGCTTTCCATCACTATTTCTTTCCCACTCACTTTCTTTTGCGGTTTTTCCCCTCTCTTTCGAGCGACCTTATCAGGTGCTAAAGCTATTCACGCTGGACGTCACCCACCCACTAACTGGATTGCTTCAACTCATCCCATAACTGTTCCTACTTGACAGAGCGAAGCTGTAATCACTCACCACAGTGACTGGAGCATTTGCGCCGAGGGGATCCTGGGGAAGAAATTCTGACACGCTAACAAAATAACAGCAATGTGACAAATCAACCTTTAATTTAGGGTTTCGAGAGAACTCCAGGTGAACACTTGATTATAAGCCCCGCCCACAACTGAGCGGAGAATCGCTTCTGGGTGCAACAGTGTATTAAAGCATCATAACTGCTTTATCCTGAAGCATCATAACTGCTTTATCTTATCTGTAGTAGATTTGCCTGTAAGAGCTCGCTCAGTTACTTTAGAAATATTGCTGTGTGTGTGTGTGTGTGTGTGTGTGTGTGTGTGTGTGGCTTTGAGTGACTGTGTATAGTTTGTGTGTATGTGTGTGTGGGCATGTGTGTAACCCTTTTTATAAAAAGCCCTATGCCATGGAGGTCAGTGATAAATGGTGGAGTGTAGATTAATCTTACTCTCTCCAATCGATTAGATGTATGTGAGTGCATTTGTGTGAGACAGAAAACAGCAGAGTGAGACAAAAAGAAAGAGAAAATGAGTGAGATAAACCGAGAGACAAAAAAAAAGAGAGATCGAAAGAAAAACAGGAATGAGACCGAAAAAAGGGCAGAGATAAAGACAGAAAAAAGACGAAGTAACACATAGAGAGAGACAGAAAGTGAGACATAAAGAAAGACAGGGAGTGAGACAGAAACGAAGACAAGAAGTAAGACCGAAACAGAGATGGGAGGTGAGACAGAAACCAGGACAAGGAGTGTGACAGAAACAAAGACAGGGATTAAGACAGAGAAAAGACAGATAATGAGTCATAAAGAAAAGACAGATAATGAGATATAAAGAGAGACAGATAATAAGACATAGAGGAAGACAGATAATAAGACATAGAGGAAGACAGATAATGAGACATAGAGGAAGACAGATAATGAGATATAAAGACAGGAAGTAAGACATAAATAAAAGACAAAGAGTTAGAGAGTGAGACAGAAAAAACATTGTAAGAGAGACAAAAAGTGAGATGGAAAGAAAACGTGTAAAACAGAAAAAAGACAGTGTGTAAGAGAAAAAAAGGACAGTGTGAGACAAAAAGAGAGAGACTCTCAGTTCAGATCAGATTCTGGAGATCAGACGCTCCGCTCTCAGTGATGAATGTGAGCACATTTACAGTGTCAGTTTAAAAGTTTGGCGTATCGGCGCTGTGACAAATAGGAGGAAATTTTCTGAGTGAGAAATAATACCCCCCCCACCCCCCCCCCCCCCCCACCCCCACACACACACAGACACACACAGTGATTTATAAAAAACCCCCTGAGCTCTCTCAAGGGCAGTTCTGTAATAGATCACACAGTAATTTAAAACACACTGACTTTTTTTTAAAACTTAGTCCACTTTATAAAACCATTTCTGTCTTTTAAGAACTTTGAAAAAAGTGATCCATGCTTTTATTTTGACAACATTGGCCTATTGTTCCTCTGTTTATATGGGCGTTCCTCAGTCGTCTTTAGCTGGACTTCACATGGTACAGAACGCTGCAGCCAAACGTCTTACAGGTGCTCGAAAACCAGATCATATTACTCCAGTGTTGGATTAGAACCTAAATATCTTTGATTTATGCTATTGGTAAATTAATATGGTCTCTAAGATCATCCAACCAGATGTTCCACAGGCTGGCTTAAAACGGAAAGGCGATCGTGTTTTTGCCATTGCTGCACCAAAACTTTCCATCATCACCATCATCCTTATTCTCATCAAACCTCATTCTCATCATTACCATCATCCTCATCATCACCATCATACTCATTCTCAATAAACCTCATTCTCATCATTACCATCATCCTCATTCTTATCAAACAATATCCTCATCACCACTATCATCGTCATTCTCATCAAACATCATCATCATCACCATCATCCTCATTTTCATTAACCATCATCCTCATTATCACCATCATCCTCATTTTCATTAACCATCATCCTCATTATCATAAAACCTCATCTCATCATCAACCTCATCCTCATCTCATTCTCATCAAACATCATCCTCATTCTTATCAAACATCATCCTCATCATCACCATCATCCTCATTCTCATCAAACATCATCCTCATCATCATCCTTATTCTCATCAAACATCATCATCATTCTTATCAAACAATCATCATCTCACTCATCAACCATTCCTCATTCTCATTTCTCATCAAAACATCATCCTCATTTTCATTAAACATCATCCCATCAACATCATCCTCATCATCACCATCATCCTCATCCTCATCCTCATCAAACACAATCCTCATTTCATCAAACATCCTCATCTCATCATCCATCATCCTCATCATCCCATCATCCTCATTCTCATCAAAAAATATCATCATCCTCATCATCACCATCATCCTTATTCTCATCAAACATCATCATCATTCTCATCAAACCATATCCTCATCTTCACCATCATCTCATTCTCATCAAACATCATCCTCATTTCATTAAAACATCATCATCATCATCATCCATCATTCATCCTCATTCTCATCAAACATCATTCTCATCATCAAACATATCCTCAAACATTCATTCATTCATTCATAACCATCTTTTCATCATTCTCATCATCACCATCATCCTATTCTCATCAAACATCATCCTCATTCTTATCAAACAATATCATCATGCATCAAACCTCATCATCCTCATTCTCATCAAACAATATCCCATCATCTTCACCATCACCATCATCCTTATTCTCATCAACATCATCTCCTTATTCTCAAACATTATCCTCATCATCACCATCATCCTCATTCCTCATCATCACTCATCATCATCATCAAACACCATACTCATTATGACATCATCAACTCATTCCATCAACCAACATCATCAACTCTTCACCATCATCATCATTCTCATCAATCTCATCTTCATCATCCCTCATTCATCAAACATCCATCATTCTTATTCTCAAACATGATCCTCATCCTCATCATCACCATCACCATCTTCCTCATTCTCATCAAACATCATCCCCATTCTTATCAAACAATATCCTCATCTTCACCATCATCCTATTCTCATCAAACATCGTCATCATTCTCATCAAACATCATCCTTATTATCATCAATCAATATCATCATTCTACTAATCTTCATCCTCCATCATCATCAGCTCAAAGCTCACAGCATATCTATTATCTTTAGCCTTTAGCTCATCTGTGTATTTATTGATTGTTTGTGTGAATAAGCTGTTATGTTGCACTGGTTTTTATTGCTGGAGGTTTATTGATGTGGGTTTCAGCACCCTGGACAGCGGCGGCTGTTTTTAATGCCGATATATAAAGAACCACATTGACATTTTTATTAATGGATTATAAATTATTTTTCTTTTTTAACCCTCAACTGACAGACAGACAGGCAGGCAGACAGACAGACACATAGATGAACAGACAAAGATAGATCAACAATAGACAGACGGGCAGATAGACATATAGGCAGGTATAGATAGATCAGAAGATAGAAAGAAATAGAGAAAGCAAGAAAAGAAATAGAGAAAGGAAAGAAAAAAAAGTAATTAGTCAGGTGAAGCTTCTGCTCCACACGGACAGGAAGTTGCTGATGTTTGATTTTGGTCAGTGTTTCTGCAGAACCTGCATGTTCCTGATTCTAAAACAAAAAGATCACCTGTTACTCCAGATAAACACTAAAAATTAATAATGATTGTTTTTCATTTTTGGTTTGCTGTAGAGATCTAGGAATAAAAAAAATTAAACTTAACCTCAGATACGGGTCATGTCCCAGACGCAGACAAACCCCCCCCCCCCACTTCCTTTCACTAATTCCGTCATTCACTAAGCCGAAAATCTTTCCAGCGACTCCTCATTTTTTTCCAAATTTACATTTCTCTTGTCTAAACAAATAAATCAGTGAATAATAACAACAATAATCGAGTCTCAGCAGATCTCCAGGCTGCAGATTTTTTCCTTATAAGCATCCAAACCCGACTGCATCATCACATCATCTGGTCCTGACGGCGCCGTCTGACCAGCACCATAAACGTTCATATCCATGTGATGATCCGTTACAACTAAGTGGTAGCCTAGAGGGTATCGAGAGTGACTTACGTTTTAAGCAGTTGGGGGTAAAGGGCCTTGCTTAGGGGCCCGGCAGTGGTAGCTTTGGTGGTGCTGGGAGTCAGTTGAATCTACTGAATAGCGGTCCAACACCAACCCTGGCTAAGGTGTTGTACTGCTAACTGGAGGATTGTGGGTTTGATTTTCAGCACCACCAAGCTATCACTATTGGGCCCCTGAGTAAGGCCCTTAACATTCAACTGCTCAGTTGGATATGAATTTAATGCTAAAGGCATCTGTCACATGCCAGAACGAAAGGCTGGTCATGTGATCAGGATCTGCTGCTCATACAATGTGAAATCGAGGCATATCCCATAATACTTTGAGGAAGAATTTTAAGAGATCCAGCAAATGTGAAGATCTCTTCTGCAGGTGTGTGTGTGTGTGTGTGTGTGTGAGGGGGGGGGTCAGAGTGTGAGCGTGCATCATTAAAGCTAAATGATTGCAGTTCTGTTTGTATAGAAAGATTAAACGTGATGACATCATCATTCATCACCAGTCCAGTCTGAATACAGCTGATTAAATCGCTCAGTAAATGATGTATAAGTTGCTTTTTATTCTGTTTCTCTACATGCTTTGATGGATTGAATGCTCTGTGTGTGTGTGTGTGTGTGTGTGTGTGTTTCCCCTCATTTTTCTTTTCTTCAAACTTAAAACCTCACGTTGTGATCGATTTATCAAACACACACACACACCATGATTTAGCTGTACTGATCTCTGGCAGATCTAAAAAAAAAAATACACACAGCCTGAATGAGACAAGGTGTGATTGTGTGTGTGTGTGTGTGTGTGATTGTGTGTGATTCTGTGTGTGCGCAAAACATTAATAGAATTCAAACAAGTTTGTGACTCAGTCTGTGAGAGTAAAGCAGTAAATTTACATTTATATATTCTTCTCAACTGTTGTGTGTGTGTGAGCGAGAGAGTGTGTGTGTGAGTGTGTGTGAGTGTGTGTGAGCGGGAGTGTGTGTGAGCGAGCGAGAGAGAGTGTGTGTGTGTGAGCGAGCGAGAGAGAGTGTGTGTGTGTGAGCGAGAGAGAGAGAGTGTGTGTGAGCGAGGTGTGTGAGCGAGAGCGAGAGAGAGTGTGTGTGAGCGAGAGCGAGAGAGGAGAGTGAGCGAGAGAGAGAGAGAGTGTGTTGTGAGCGAGAGAGCGAGAGGTGTGTGAGAGAGTGTGTGTGAGAGAGAGAGAGAGAGTGTGTGTGAGCGAGAGCGAGAGAGAGAGAGTGTGTGTGTGTGTGAGCGAGCGAGAGCGAGAGAGAGAGAGAGTGTGTGTGTGAGCGAGAGCGAGAGAGAGAGCGTGAGTGGTGAGCTGGAGAGCGAGAGAGAGAGAGAGAGAGTGTGTGTGTGAGAGCGAGAGCGGAGAGAGAGCGTGTGTGTGTGAGCGAGAGCGAGAGAGAGTGAGTGTGTGTAGAGCGAGAGCGAGAGAGAGTGTGTGTGTGTGAGCGAGAGCGAGAGAGAGTGTGTGTGAGAGATCGAGAGTGTGTGTGTGAGCGAGAGCGAGGAGTGTGTGTGGTGAGCGAGAGCGAGAGGAGAGAGAGTGAGAGAGTGTGTGTGTGAGCGAGAGCGAGAGAGAGTGGTGTGTGTGTGTGTGAGCGAGAGCGAGAGAGACTGTGTGTGTGAGCGAGAGCGAGAGAGAGTGTGAGAGTGAGTGTGTGTGTGAGCGAGAGAGCGAGAGAGTGTGTGTGTGTGAGCGAGAGCGAGAGAGTGAGAGAGAGTGTGTGTGAGCGAGAGAGCGAGAGAGAGTTGTGTGTGTGAGCGAGAGCGAGTAGCGAGTGTGTGTGTGAGCGAGAGCGAGAGCGAGTGTGTGTGTGAGCGAGAGCGAGTGTGTGAGCGAGAGCGAGAGCTGGAGAGTGAGTGTGTGTGTGAGCGAGCGAGAGAGAGTGTGTGTGTGTGAGCGAGAGCGAGAGTGTGTGTGAGCGAGAGCGAGAGAGAGTGTGTGTGAGCGAGAGCGAGAGAGAGTGTGTGTGAGCGAGAGCGAGAGAGAGTGTGTGCGAGAGAGAGTGTGTGTGAGTGAGAGCGAGAGAGAGTGTGTGAGAAAGAGAGAGAAAAAGAGAGGGCGCAAGAGAGAGAGAGTGAGAGACAGAAAAAGAGGAAGAGTAAGAGACAGAAAGAAGAGAGGAAGAGTGAGAGAGAGAGTGAGAGAGGAAGAGAGAGAGACACACAATGAGAGAGACAGAGAGAGAGAAAGCCAGAGAGAAAGACAGAGAGACAGACAGAGAGACAGACAGAAAGAGAGAGAAAAAGACAGCGCTAGGCTGGAATGTTTGAATCCCAAACAGTATGTAAATGTAGAAAAGCGTTTCTGGCATATGGCAGATGCTTATAATCTAGAGCGACTTTGAGCGGTTGAGAGTTAAGGGCCTATGTCAGGGGCCCATCAGTGGTCCAGCTTTGGTGGTGCTGAGAATTGAACCCATGATCCTTTGATCAGCAGTCCAACACCTTAAATACCGAGCCACCACTTTCAGAGTTGCTGTTGGAATGCTATTCAGAAGATCAGGGATTTAATTCCCAGCAACACCAATACTGCCACTGCCGGGGCCCCTGAGCAAGGCCCTTAACCCTCAACCGCTCAAAACGTAAGTTGCTCTATATATGCCTGAAATGTAAGTGTAGGAATGTAACGCCTTAGCTGGTGAGCTACCACTTTCCCATCAGAGGATTAAGGGCTCCTATGGGAGATACCTTAAACCACAAGAAAATGTAAACCGCTCTGGATAAGAGTGTCCACCAAATTCCAGAGAGATCCTTTAGACCCTTTTAAAGGTTCCCATAGCAACACAAACCTGGTGTGTGTGTGTGTGTGTGTGTGTGTGTGTGTGTGTGTAAGACAGCCAGCGATCATCTACACTGATCAGCGTAACATGAACTCCACTGACAGGTGATTTGAAGAACACTGATTATGTATAATGGCGCCTGTCAATCAAGCGGTTGGATAAACTCATTAGCATGTGAACAGTTTGTTCTCCAGATTTTTAAAAAATTCCATAGCGACTTACACACAACTCGTTTATCCTAATGAGCAGTTCAGGGTTAAGGGCCTTGCTTGGGGGCCCCAGCAGTGTCATCTTGGTGATTCCGGATAGCTCAAAGAATCTTTAAAAAAGCACTGCAACCATATTCACATTTACATTTAGAGCATTTGGCAGACGCCCTTAACCAGAGCCACTAACATCCATCACTTTGAGGTTAAGGGCCTTGCTCAGGGGCCCACTAATGACGCCCAGGGGCCCACTAATGACGCCATTAGCAGGAAAATGTTGAAACAGGTCCGGTGAACAGTTACAGCAAGAAATGAAACTTATTGTTGTGTGTCATAAGCAAAATTACTGCGACAGATGGGTGTCTTTGATTCTGGCTACTATATAGCGAGATAACGCAGGTTCAGAAGGTGTGGCGGATTGATGATGTGAAACTCTTACATATGACTCTTCCTGTGTGCGTCCGTTTTCAATGCATTATGACAGTCGTACAGTCTGACGTTATGACACCTGTGATCATGGAGACCATGTTCGTACAGTCACTAATCAGTTTACGACTAAGTCTGGTCCACTTGAAGTAGACTAGTGGAACAGAACTAGTGCACTAACAGAATTTGTATCACTTCTAAGTGGTCTTTCATAATAAAAGTGTTTTTGAATAAAACTCGCTATTTACAGAATAATTTGACTGTCGAGTTACAGTACAAATGGCGTCAAAGTTCATTATGGCAAAAACTGAAAAGTGACCAAGGTTGAAAATGGTCAGACTTCTGCTTTACTGCCCCAAACATCAGATGGGTAATAAAAGGGACACAAAAGGGCATTCCTGAAGGCACCAAGGTGCTGATAGCGATCAAGGCCTTTAGGACAACATGTGAGTACATTGGGGGTCTGCTGAGGGTCACTCGTTTTATACAGTGAATGAAGCTGTCATTTGCTGATTGGTCAGTTTGAATGTCACACATTTGGTTCTTAGTCACATGGTCAAAGAAGGGCTAAAAGAGGATTGTAACTAGTGCTCTTTTCCTGTGCTAGCTCTCTTTTTCTGCCCTCTTTTCCTGTGCTAGCTCTCTTTTTCTGCCCTCTTTTCCTGTGCTAGCTCTCTTTTCTCTCTTTTGCTAGCTCTTGCTTTTCTGCCTCTTTTCCTGTGCTAGCTCTCTTTTTCTGTCTCTGCCTGTGCTAGCTCTCTTTGTTCTGTGCAGCTCTCTTTTTCTGCCCTCTTTTCCTGGCTAGCCTATCTTTTTTTCTGCCCTCTTTTCCTGTGCTAGCTCTCCTTTTTCTGCCCTCTTTTCCTGTGCTAGCTCTCTTTTTCTGCCCTCTTTTCCTGTGCTAGCTCTCCTTTTTCTGCCCTCTTTTCCTGTGCTAGCTCTCCTTTTTCTGCCCTCTTTTCCTGTGCTAGCTCTCTTTTTCTGCCCTCTTTCTGCTCTTTTTTTCTGTGCTAGCTCTTTTCCTGTGCTATCCTATTTCTGCTCTCTTTTTTCTGCTCTTTTCTTGTGCTAGCGATCTATTTGTGTTCTCTTTTCTTGTACTAGCTCTTTCTTTTCTCCTTTTATTCTGTACTAGCTCTCTTTTTCTGCCCTCTTTTCCTGTGCTAGCTCTCTTTTTCCTGTTCTCTTTTCCTGTACTAGATTTTTTTTTTAAACTCCAGTCCATTACGCATTAGCGCATTAGAGCATTAGCGCATTAGCTTGTATGACATTTGGGTTTTATTTTTACAGATAATGAATATCAATGATGACAATTTTATCCTATACATTAGAACAGCTTCTACTGATATTCCTAATGATATCCATCCATCCATCCATCCATCTATCCATTTTTCCATCTATCTATGCATCCGTTTTCTGTAGCACTGATGCTGCACAGTATAAAGGGATATAATGCTTTAATCAGATTTTCTGTGAATAAAAGTGAACCACTGACACTTCATTCATCAATTAATGCATCCATTCATCCATCCATCCATCCATCTGTCCCCTCCATTTGTTGTGGCATTTATCCTCCACAGTAGATATCGAGC
>VCAZ01000105.1:948361-980861 GCA_005784505.1 Bagarius yarrelli
GCACCTTCAGATTGAATAATGTTCCACACATTTAACACAGGAACACTAGAAATGGAAGGAGAGAGGTAAAGAGAGAGGGCGGTATAGAAAGAGGGAAGTAGAGAGAGAGAGAGGGGGAGAGGGAAGGAGAGAGAGGAAGAGAGAGAGACAGGCAGGTAGAGAGAGAAAGAGAGTAAGAGGGAGGTAGAGAGGTAGAAAGGGAGAGAGCGGTAGAGAGAGAGGGGGGAAAAAAGAGAGAGAGAGAGTGAGAGAGAAAGAGAGAAGGCATGATGATGTAAGAGAAAAAGATATAGTGAAAGATAGACAAAGTAAAATAGGAAAAAAACAAGAATTGGACAGATAGACACACAGACAGAAAGAGACACCGAAAGAATGAGAGAGGGCAAAAGACACAAAAAAACAAAAAGAAGGGAAAACACAAATCAGAAAAAGAAAGAGAGAAAGTGAGACACAGACAAACAAGGAAAGAGAGAAGACAAACATAGCAAGGCAAAGTTAGAGAGAGCGAGAGAGGTAGAAAGACATAACAACAGAGTAGAAAGGAAAGACGGAGACACAGGAGGAAAGCTAGAAAAAGATATAGAGGAAGAGATAGAAATAGGGACAGACAGACGGCCAGAAATAAAGAAAGAGAGACCGGCAGCTGGACAAAGAGAGAAAGGCACAGAGAGCGAGAGACAGGCAGAGGTATAAGGGTGTTCGTGCATGAAGAGGAAAGACAGAGTCGTGACTGACGGCGTGAAAGGACTCGGAAGGATGTAATCTGATATTTACAGTAAGAAGCCTCAACAGCGGGACTCCATTTTCTATTGCAGCATGAAGACGTTTTCCTCTACACCCACAGGCAATGCATTACTTTATAGACAGCCCATAATAATACACAAATAATCCCCAACTACTGACTGATTCTTTCTACACACTCCTGCAAAGTCTTCCCGCTAGTTTGGGTCATGTGACTGTGTGGATTGGATCATTCAGTTACAATAGTTTTAGTGAGATCAGATACTCATGTCGAGGTGAACGTTATATGCTAACATTATAGACGCTATTTGTGCTATTCGCATGTTTTATCTAGCTGTTAGCTAGTAAGTAGCTCTTAGCTAGTAACCGTAGAAACGAGCAGCTGACGGAGTTGTTAAGGAAGCTTCCTGCATGATCAGAAACACAAGGGACCGGGGGAAAAGGTAGCGCAGTGGTTATTAGAGGATCGGGGTTTGATCCCCAGCACCGCCAAGTTACCACTGCTAGGCCCCTAAGTAAGGCCTTTAACTACCAGTTGCTCATATGTATAAATGTGCTCTGGATAAGTGCGTCTGCCAAATACCGTAAATGTAACGTAAACGACTCATAATCACAGGCACCGATACGTCGTAAGATAACTCATAGTGAAACTGATGGATTCTAAGGAGTCAGTTTGTGAAAGATGGATTCCTAGGATCCGTTATTCGATGGATTTATGGGATGCGATAGGTGCCCCCTAGTGGAAGGACCATGGCAAAAGCAGTCAAAATCTTTACTGACTCATGTGACTCAAAGGACTCTTCAGACTCAGAGCCGTTTAATTAGTGATTCAGAGGGGATTTAAAGTTGCAATAGCATTAATGAGATCAGACACTAACATTAGGGTGAATGTTATATGCTAACATTATAGACGTTATTGATGCTAACAACATCCATAAATCCAAACTACAACAAAAATTACACAACTGTTCTAAGTAGCTGTTAGCTAGTAACTGTAGAAACAAGTAGCTGACTGAGTTGTTCAGAAAACCTTCTGCATGGTCAGAAACACAAGGGACAGGG
Source organism: Bagarius yarrelli (assembly GCA_005784505.1). Classification (NCBI taxonomy): domain Eukaryota; kingdom Metazoa; phylum Chordata; class Actinopteri; order Siluriformes; family Sisoridae; genus Bagarius; species Bagarius yarrelli. The sequence continues at coordinate 950,165 of VCAZ01000105.1, forward strand.
GAAAGTGGTAGCACAGTGCTTAAGGTGTAGGACTGCCAATTGAAAGATCGAGGCTTGATACCCAGCCCTGCCAAGATACCACTGCTGGGCCCCTGAGCATGGCCCTCGACACCCAACTGATTCAATGGAGTCGGTGTGTGAAAAAGATTCATGAGTCCAAGAATTCGATGGATTCTAGGGTATTTGTTATTCGATGGATTCGTTGGATGAGTTGAGTGCCCCCTAGTGGAAGGACCATGGCAAAAGCAGTCCAAATCTTTACTGATTCATGTGGCTCAAATCTATTTAATTTACATTTACAGTATTTGGCAGAGATCCTTTTTTTTCAGAGCGACTTACATTTATCTGTTTTTTATACAACTGAGCAATTGGGGGTTAAAGGCCTTGCTCAGGGGCCCAACAGTGGTGCCGGGAATCGAACCTACAATCTTCGGGTTGGTAGTCCAACACTTTAACCATGAGCCACCACTTCCCTTAATGATTTAATTAGTGACTTATTAGGGGCCCAACAGTGGTCCCTTGGTGGAGCTGGGAATCGAACCTACAATCTTCGGGTTGGTAGTCCAACACCTTAACCATGAGCCACCACTTCTCTTAATTAATGATTTAATTATTGATTCAGAGGGATTAAAATCCATAAATAGATTCAAAATTGGGCATTAAAATCTGCAGTGTAAATGCAGTCACTTAGTATCATTAATCCAGATTTTTTTTTTTTCTCAGACTTTAAATTGTTTGTTTTTTTGCCATAATTACTTAATTAAGATTTAAATAATTAATTAGGATTTAAAGCGAATTCTGAGCACTTGATTGTGGAGAGATAACATTAAAGATATTCCATTATTGTACATTTTAATCTATAGTTATTATTAAATAAATACACTTTTAATGGGCAAATCCAAGCGGAGAAAAAAAAACCCTTTTGTTTTCTGCTGTTTTCTTTTCTTTCAGCTCCACTGATAGTCTAAATAATCGAAAGTTCAGTGTGTCGCTCCAGTCGACTCAGCAGAGAGGCAGAACCGAAATTAAAGGGAATTCATCTTTTAATTTCATGGTTCTGCTTCTCAGTTCGTCGTGTCTGGTGTCATTTGTTCACATTTTTTTTTAATACACATTTTTGACTACACGTTGGTCTTTTTTCTTCCGCTTTAGTTTCTTCCCCCACAGAGAACAGGAGCCGTCTGTCAACCTGTCCATCAAATCACCTGTTTCTGGAACAAATTAGCATTATGTTTGTTAAAGAATCATACTTCCAAAGTTAAAGCCCTGCCCTGTGAGATGAGATTGGATCCTTGTTCAAATTTTATGATGACCTGGAATGCAGAAAGAGAAGATGAGGAGAATCTCTCTATTCGCAGGTTTTACACACAGCTTCTTCTTTAATGGTTAATTTAACCTATCATTTAATAAGAAAATGCAGGGGAGAGAGAGAGAGAGAGAGAATATTTTTCTTGCTTTCTTTTTTTCCTTTTTTTCTTTCTTTCTTGCTTTCTTTCTTATTTTATTTCTTTCCTTTCTTTGTGTTAGTTTCATTAGTTCCCTTTCCTTTCCTTGTGGTAATTCCTAGATAGATAGATAGATAGATAGATAGATAGACAGGCCGACGGATAGACAGATAGATAGATAGATAGACAGATAGATAGATAGATAGATAGATAGATAGATAGATAGATAGACAGGCCGACGGATAGACAGACAGATAGATAGATAGATAGATAGATAGATAGATATTCTTTTTCTTTCTGTCTTTCTTTTTTTTTCTTTTTTTTATTTCTTTTCTTTCTTTCCTTGTGTTACTTAAATTTTTTTTTTTTTTTTTTGTTTTTTCCCCCTTTCCTTTCCTTTCCCTTCCTTTCATTGTGGTAATTCCTTTCCTTTCCTTTCTTTTCCAAATAGTAAAGGTGTAAAAGGAAAAAAAAAAACGTATTACCGTAAATCGCTCACTTTCTTCCTCTTCTTTGGCTCATATGAATTCCTTTAAATTTGTATTCCGGAGGACGAGTTGGTTTTTTATTCATGTATCTTCGTGCAGAACTGGAACATTTGCATGCAAACAAGCTGGCAGAAATCTGTCAAACCCTGCGGAGTTCTGGGTAACCAGAGCGTCTCTTTTTAAACACTGTCTGTGTGTGTGTGTGTGTGTGTGTGTGTGTTTTAGTAATTATAAAGAAATGCAGCTGTGAAAAGTGGATAGGTGCTGTGACAAAAAGAATCGCTTTTGAACTTCTAAAGGTTTCTGTAGTGCGTTTACGTCGTCCCAGAAAGATCGGATTTACCAGCACGTAAAGTTGTAATTACGAGTGAGAATTCTGAGATTTCTGAGCGTCTGTGTGGGAAAGTGGTAGCCTAGTGCTTAAAGTGTTGGACTGCTTATTGGAAGAGTTAGATTCGCCGTCACTGTTGGGCCCCTGAGTAAGGCCCTTAAGCCCCAATTGCTTAGTTGTATAAAAGAGTTGAATGTAAGTCTCTCTGAATAAGAATGTCGTAAATGGAAATGTCTGTGTTACGGCCGTCAGTCGGAAAATATGGTGGAATCAGCGGTTGCAGCGTCTGTGCTGTCAGTTTGTTGAAATCGAAACCTTTTCTCACCTCAGATCCCCAACCGAGCAGTTGAGGGTTAAGGGCTTTGACAGCAGTCTTTTGATTAGCAGTCCATCACCTTAACCACTGAACTATCAGTGGAGAAGTGGTAGCGCAGTGCTTAAGGTGTTGGACTGGTACCTGAAAGATCGAAGTTTAATTTGCAGCACCACCAAGTAGCCACTGTTGGGCCCTTGAACAAGGCCCTTAACCCCTAATTGCTCAGTTGTTTAATAGAGATAAATGTAAGTCGCTCTGGATGAGGGCGTCTGCCAGAGACTGTTCATATCCAACATGTAGTGTACAGTAGGGGTGTGTGTGTGTGTGTGTGTTTGAAGCTGTACCCTGGCCATTATGTTAATAGGAAAATCGTGTAAACTCGTTTAACTGGGTTTTAGTGTTTAATGTCTCGGTTTGGTCCTCTGAAAGTGAACACACTGCACATTATGTTTATTAAATGATCTTTTTTCCACACTTAATCATTCCCACTGCAGGAACACTTTCACATTTGGCTTTCGATTGAAGCTGCTCTTAAATGAGTTTCTGGAGGAACCCCCTGCAGAAGGAAGTCAGCGGGAAGTTGAGATGGAGAACACTTGATTTTGCCGAGCTGAATGGAGACACTCAGGGGTGGAGATTAGGACCAGCTTGTGTTTATTGTTGTGTATAAACATCACAAGCACTTGTCTTTCTAATGATGCTTTATTTATGAGCTTTATTTCCTTAATGGGGCTCATGGCTTTAATTTCCTTTTGTTCTTATTGAAAACCAACTCACGGGATTAGGGTTTAGCCTCAGATAAACACACACACACACACACACACACACACACACACTTCCACTTCCCGTCCCCTATGTCTACACAAATATTCGTTTGCGGTACAGTTGATGGAGACGTTGATTTAACCTTGGCAAGTGGAAGCTCAGTAGTTAAGATGTTGGACTGCCGATCAGAAGGTCATAAGTTCAATTCCCAGCACCACTAAGCCGTTACTGCTGGGCCCCTGAGCGAGGCTTTTAACCGTAACTGCTCAGCTATACAAATGAGAACGATTGGAGTCATTCTGGTTAAGGGCAACTGGCGAGGGCTTTAAATAGAAACAAGTGCACTCCTCTTTTATTGGACAGTCGTTAAGAGAGAGTGGACAATAAAAAGTCCTTTAAAGGGAAAGTCAAGGCAGTTAATTCATATTATAATTGAGTGGCGCTGGTAGCTCAGTACCTAGAGTATTGGTGAAGATCATGGGTGCAATTCCCAACACCACCAAGCTGCCACTACTGTCCCCCTGAGCAAGGCCCCTAACCCTTAATCATTAAGTGTGAATGGTTATTCTTTAGCGTATCAAAAGAAAGCAGTTTTGTTGCTGAGCAGTTGAGGGTTAAGGGCTGTTCTCAGGGGCCTAGCAATGGTAGTTTAGGTCCTGGGAATTGAACCCACTATCTGTGGATGAGTATTCCAACACCTTAACCCTTGAGCTACCATTCCCCTTTAACACTAATATACCCGATTGTCATTAACAGATATAAAATTAGTTGAAACTAGGTGGAAGTGGTAGCTCAATGGATAGGGTGTTGACTGCTGATCAAAAGGTTGTGAGATTGAATCTACAAACCACCAAGCAGCCACTGTTGTGCAAGGGCTTGAACCCTCAACTGCTCAATTTTTATATGAAGCCAAAACAAATGAAATTTCCCATGAATAAAAGGATAATATATAATTTTTTTGTGATCCATCCATCCATCCATCCATCTGTTGTCTATATCCGCTTATTCCTAATCAGGTTCACAGGGATCTGCTGGAGTTTTTAGTTCATCCCAGCTGTCATTGGGTGAAAGGCAGGGGTCAACCTGGACAGGTCATCAGTCCATCACAGGGACAACAAACGGATCATATATTTCAATTTTAAAGCTTCTTATTGAGACCCACACCCAACCCGAGTGTGTCTCTGCGCACCTTCCGAAATCATCTCAACGCAAAGGTTATGTACACAACCGGCACATGTCGTGTTCGCTTGCGTCGACCGGAGACACAGAAACCGAAAAAAAGCAACGTGTTTATTCAATTCCGAAAACAGTCCGGAAACGTTTCCTATGGAACGCAGAGTTTTCACTGTAAGGCAGTTTTTTCAGATTGTTTAATCTATCGTCAGGTCACACGCTCCGAAAGACTGATTCTAATTAGTACGCAGAAAGTCTGTCAACGGGAAATAATTGGACTTGCACAAAAGACGCATTTGTTACTGGTTTGATGATTATTTCCCCATTTCGGCTTGATTAATGGCACCTCTCCGTTCGGCTGAGTGTGCTTGTGTGTGTTTTTGCCAATCTCTAATAGCAACACGTCGGCTGGAATTCGTCAGCCGTGTCATTGTGTCATGGCACTGCATAAGGTTTGCTCTTTGCCATCCAGCAGCGCGGCGGTCTGCGGCGTTATTAGCGTGTTCTAATCCCTCCCCTGACACTTAAGACAGGAGATGTTTGGCTAATCTGCAGGATGTTTGTCTTCATTTGAACAGATTTTCTCTTGCGCTTTAGATGAACGTTTTCACTACAGATCATGTCTCTTGTCTCAGTCTCGCCTCAGCAGATCTTTACACCCGAACGCCGTCCAGCGTTAATGCGGATTTGGACGAAACTCCTTAGAATAAATCTCATTACTTTTGTGTCTTTCAGATAAATAGTAAAAATATTCTGAAAATAACAGGAAGTGAGATTATTGATTAATTCTGTTTGATCTAATGTTTATTTATTGATTGATTGATTTACATTGACTCTGAAATGTAGTGTCACGTTATAAATAAACTTTTTATTTTCGTAAATTTCAACTTTTTTCTAAAATATTACTATTTAATACTCGTAATTTTGACTTTGTTTTCATAGTATTGAAATTTTAATTTTGGCACTAAATCTTTATAAAAATGTAGTAAAATTGTAATTTTTTTTTTTTTTTTTTTAATAAATCAAAATAAACCAAATAAAAATAATACTGTCATTTCTTTTATTTGGGGGGTGGGGGGGAGGTGCAATTTTACATTCAGTTATCAATTAATTTATTTTTCAAGTTTATGGTGTGTGTGTGTGAGAGAAAGAGAGAAAGTGAGTGTGTATGTGTGCACGCAAGAGTGATTGTGTATGTGTGTGTAAAAGTGAGTATGAAAGTAGGTGTGTGTGTGTAAACGAGTAATAGGGTGTGTGAGTGCGTATGCATGTGAGAATGACCGAGTGCATGGGAGTGTGTGTGTGTGTGTGTGTGTGTGAGTGTGCATGTGGATATGCAAACAACCAGAGGCATTTTAATCAAGTGTAATTCGCTTATCTGTGATTAAGTGGTGTGTGTGTGTGTGTGTGTGTGTGTGTGTGTGTGTGTGTGTGTGTGTGTGTGTGTGTGTGGTCAGGCGGCTCGATCTGTAAAATGAGACATTAACATTAATGATGGTGTGTTTTAATATGTGGTTGTATTTTTGGTAAAGTCGTCGCTGGAGGCAGTTTGTGGAACATTTTTTATTTCTGTTTTTATTAAAATAAAAAACTTGAAATAATTTATAACATCATCATTCAGAGATAAAATAAGAATGGCTCTCCGATTACAGGGTGAGAGAGAGAGTGTGTGTGTGTGTGTGTAAGGCTGTGAGACAGTGAGTGCCTGTGAGAGTGAAAGTGTGTGTGAGTGGGACTGGGTGTTTTTAAAAGAGGGTGAGTATGTGTGAGAGGGGGAGTGTGTGAAAGAGTGTGTGTGTGTGTGTGTGTGAGAGGGTAAGAGTGTGTGAAAGGGTGAGTGTGTGTGAGAGGGTGAAAGTGTGTGATATCCATTTTATACAAAACAGAGAAAAGTGAGTCACAATTCTGATTATTTGACATTTTTTTAAGTATAACGTTATTCTCGTAATTTTATTCCCAAAGTATTACGACTTTAATCTTGTATTGCAACTTTATTCTCATAACTTTGACTTTATTTTTGTATTTTCAAATTTTTTCTCATAATTTCAACTTTATTCTCGCAATTTTAACTTTATTCTCGTAATTTCGACATTATTCTTGTCATTTTTTACTTTATTTTCATAGTGTCTTTATTCTTTAAGGATTACGACTTTATTTCCCGTAATTTTACTTTATTCTCAACGTATCACAACTTTAATCTTGTATTGCTTCAACTTTATTCGCATCCTTTTTTACTTTTTCTTGTAGTTTAGACTTTATATTCATAATTTTGACGCTATTAGCCTAATTTTTACTTTATTCTCGAAAGATTTCGACTTTATTCTTGCTATCTTAACATTGTTATCGAAGTATTACGACTTTATTGTCAATCCCTGTAAACTGAACACCTTTGGGATGAACTGGAACCCCGACTGAACCCCAGACCTCCTCACTATTACATCATAATTGTCTAATCTCAATAACACTATTGTAACTAAATGATCCACGCAGTCACATGACACAATCCAGTTTTCAGACACGTGGAGGTTTTTATAGGAGAAAGAGTGAGACTACATCTGGAATTAGACGTCCAAAATGGCCTTGTTTGCCAATGGATTTGTCTGTCTAGTGTCCCTTTGGATGAATGGGTAAGTTAATAAAATAACGAATAATTATAAATCCTTGAATACACCATAAGAAAGCGAGAGATGAATGCATGCTTTACTCTAACCCTCAGAGGTGTGTGTGATGAACTGGCTGCTTCGTTACTGCCTATAACTCGCTCGTTATTCCATAACACCGTTATTCGCCTTTCGGCCATCTGCCCTTTAACGCCTTCCATTTTCTCCTTCTAGCGCAACTTCCTGAAGATCTCCGATGATTGATGATTCTGGCTTTAATTAGTATAGCCTGTTTTAGTGATAACATCAATTCTTTACAGGCTATGCTAATCTATGCCAGAATCAGCAATGCTTGTGGGCGGGGACTAACTCTCGAACCGTCTTTCTTCTTTCTTACAGGTTTTTAAACTGTCGCTTTGCATGTTGTTCACCCTAACCCTATGTAATGATGATGATGATGATGATGTTGATGATAAGGGGAAATGGTGGCTTAGTGGCTAAGGCGTTAGACTTCTGATTAAAAGGTGATGGGTTCATTAGATGCACCTCCAAGTTGCCACTGCTGGGCCCCTGAGCAAGGCCCTTAACCCCCATTTGTTTAGTTGTATAAAAGAGATAAATATCGCTCTGGATGAGAACGTCTGCCAAATGTTATTATTGTAAAAGAAATGCTAACTATTGCAAATCTTGAAAGTTTTTGGGTGAGAATTTGGTCAAACTTTGTCAAAATGATTGGAATTTGGCACATTTTTACAGCTGAAAATAATAGAAAGGAAAATCCTAAAGTTTGTTTTAGTGCTTAAGAAAAAAGAATAAGTTATAAGTTATGAAATCTGTAGCTGGAAGATAGAAAAGCGAGCCGAAACATTGACAGGAGTTAACTTTTAATACTCCCAAAGAGGCCAGTTAGCGCAAGGGTCAAAGAGCTGAGAGGGAATTTCAACAAGAGCAGCAGCAGATAAAGCGGATGGAATTACACACTCGATTTAATACAAAAAAACCCCTCACACTCGTACCCCTACCTATAACGCGCTATAGCCTAGCATATATTAGCTAAGCATATATTTTTCATCTTAAACACTAAATCTTCTTCTTCTCTTTTCGGCTGTTCCATTTTAGGGGTCACCACAGCGAATGATCTGTCTCCACCTCACCCTATTCTCTACATCCTCTTCACTCACACACACTCACCTCATGTCCTCGTTTATCGCATCCATATACCTCCTCTTTGGTCTTCCTCTTTACCTTCTGCCTGGTAGCTTCATTTTAAACATCCTCCCCAACATTCAGCGTCCCTATTCTCAGTCCTACACTTTTGCCCTTCCTTCTCTCTTTCAGTCTATTCATGTTTCCTCCTCCTCTCCTCCTTTGACCAACAGTAGCCCAGTTTCCACGCGGGACCCTGTAGGTCAACAGTGGCGGTCACTGTTAACCCAGGCCTCGACCGATCCGGTATAAAATTCTGACGGATGATTTGGATATTTAGATTTGGCAAAGTTTTACATCGGGCGCCCTTCCTAACACAACCCTCTCTATTTATCCAGGCTTGGGACTGGCACCAGAGTTACTGGCTTGTGACCCCTGTGGCTAGATTATGTTGTTGTTAGAAAATAATAGTTCAAAATGAACCATTAATTGCTAATCAATTGTTAATTTTTCTCTGAAGTTTAAATAAAGAAATCACCTTTAAAAGCCTTTCACTGCTTTGAACTGTAATTCTAAGCAAAGGTGTCATGATGTTCTTGTCTGTCTGGTGTACGAACACTTGTGGAGTTTTGTCCTCTTTGCATAAGCCTTATAAATATAAAAAGGCCGTCGCTGCCTCTGGCACTCACGCATCGCGCTCCTAAAGAATCAGATTGAGTTTAGCAACATGAGGAATGTTAAACGCTCCATCTTTTCTCAATGCGGTTAAAATTAGCATCAGGCCAGGATGACTGACTTCAGCCTGGTATTTAGGCGGGAATCTGAGTGACAGGGAAAAAGGCCGCTACTATCTGTAGGCGTTTGGCGCACACACACTGACACCGAGCTCCCTGAATGCCAATGCAGCTGGAATTCCCTCCGGTGTCGCCTCTCACCGCCGCCGTATGGTAAAAACGACCAAAATGGCAGTTTGTGAATGTGTGTTTTTTTTTTTTTGATTCGAGCTGCTCGGCACCACAGAGATAAAAAGCGCAACCTGTTTTGTTTAGTCACGCTTTGCTGTGGAGAGGCTGTCCTGGGGGGGGGGGGGGGTAAAAAACACGGTTTGAGATTAGTGCAAATCAGATAGAAACAAAAAAGATAGTCTTAAGGGGTGTAGGAATGTTACGGTTCTGGTTCAACGCTGCTGTAATCGACATATGCAAAATGTCCAACACTTGTAAGCACATAATAATGATGTAATGGCGATGCAGTAACTAGTACCAGCGGCCATGCTATCGCTTTAGAGCCATGTGAACGGCTAATTAACAATTTATATTCAAAGCAGTTTATACATTTCACCCTTCTCCAGAACGACTTACATTTAGGGTTATCCTTGCTTGGGTCCCATCAGTGTCAGCTTGGTGGTGCTGGGAAGTTAACCCAACTCCACTGCAAGGAATCAGTGTAACGATTTCGCTTCCACCACCTATTTAAACTAGCCAGTTGCTAATCACATTGAGAAGTATTGTCTAGCCTACATACCAAACGTTTATGTATTTTCTGATTGCTTTCATGGTTTTAAACTTTATTTTGTTCCTGGTTTTGATTTCTGCCTTTACGTTTTGGATTTGTTTGCTTGGTTACTATTGGAATATAGTGTAACGACCTCTGCCTGCTCTTTAACTATGCTTTTCAAACTGTTTCCTACTTTATTTAATAAAGTCATTCGTCGCAAAATGGATTCTTCTCCAACATCTTATTCAAAATCTGGTGGACACTAAACAGAGCCGTAATATCAACAAAATATTAACTTTTAATACTCCCGAAGCGGCCGATTAGCGCAATGGTAAAAGAGCCGAGGGGGAATTTAAACAAGGCAGCAGCAGATAGCTTTATCTGCTAGATGGAATTACGATGTCCTGATTTAACAGAAAAATAAAAAAATATATCAAAAAAGACCTGACACTTTGACCCGTACCTATAAAGCAATTTAGCTTAGCATAATTTCACTGCGAGAAAATAACTTCCGTTTTAAAGTAAAATTTAAAACAAAAAGTTTATTATCATTACTCATTTTTTTTATTTTCTGACATATAAACATGGTGTTTTCCCAAAATATTTTTTGGAAATGTTGGAATTTGTACCTAAATCTGTTTTAGTTTTTTGTTTTTGCCCTGTTTAAATACTGTAATTGTTAGCTGAAGACTCCATTTGCTGTCGAAAAGGTTAATGCAAAAAAAGAAGACCAAAGAACTGTCTAATGGACTGTTTTCCTTCAGGTTGTTGCGGTTCTTCTCATCTTTTTTTAAAGGTTAAAGTTTTTATTTTTTAGGGCAGCCTATCTCCAAAAAAATGCGATGCATGTTGCAATGGTTTTTAGGTGTTTTGCGGAATCTAGTGAAAATTGTACCGCAGCATCGCACATGGGGTGTGAAAAGTTTTTCTCAGCATTTTGGGTGATTATAACATCGATTAAATTAATGACGTCGTAAAAATCCTGCACTGATTTGGAAAAAAAAATCCAAATTTCTTTTTTGTTTAGACATTTTATTAGCTAATAAATTTACATTTGTAGCATTTGGTGGACACCCTTATGAGGACCAAATTACCTTCATCTTATTTTAAGGGCTTTGCTCAGAAGCCCTGCAGTGGTGGCTTGGTGGTCCTAGGAATTGAACCCTGGTCTAAAGCACTGTGCTACCACTTTGGCAGGGTCTGGGATGAGAGAGTCTTGTGCTTTTTGGGCGGGGGATTGCAATGATTGATCAAATATGGCACCTTGGTGGTCCTGGCAATTACACCCATGATCTTCTGGTCAGCAGTCCAGTAGCTAAAGCATTATGCTACCACTTCCCCAATAATCTTCAGTAACTGCAATAAGAGAAGGAGGTCTTGTGGTGATGCAACTGCCATCACAAGACACAGTGTGCTTTTGTGTTGATTCCAGCGTAACCAGCAGGTTCATTCCAGGGTCACGCCACCTACAGTAGATACCAAGGAAAAGTATATGACCTGATTTGCAGTAACTTCCTTTTAATTAGTGACACTACAGACCGTTGTGAGTTCTCTAGGGTTCTTTAGCTATTATTCTTTACCCCTGGAGTCTGCAGTTGTTTGACATGTTCGAGCACATTCCTGGTTATTTTAGACTGATGGAATTAATACCGTTGTCTCTTTTTTTCTAACTGGGGAAATTGAATTCGGATGCTAACCAGAACAAAATAATAAACAGACCCAGAATCTATAAAGCGAACAATCCAAAAGAAACAAAAGACAATTCTTGTTTTAACTTCCTGTCTGAACAAATGGCTGACAAGCAGGAGAAATTAGTTTCAACTTTCTGCTTTCTCACTACTATAAATGACTGTGTGTGTTGTGGAAATTTGTGTGTTGAGGATCTTTTCAGCGTGTAACACTTTACATAACTGGAGACCCTGATGCTTATAATGTATTGTATTTTATATATATATATATATGTATATATATACACTGCTCAAAAAAATAAAGGGAAACACTTAAACACACACAATGTAACTCCAAGTCATCAATCACACACTTCTGTGAAATCAAACTGCCCACTTAGGAAGCAGCACTGATTGACAATCACTTTCACATGCTGTTGCAAATGGAATAGACAACAGGTGGAAATTATAGGCAATTAGCAAGACACCCCCCAATAAAGGAGTGGTTCTGCAGGTGGTGACCACAGACCACTTCTCAGTTCCTCTGCTTTCTGGCTGATGTTTTGGTCACTTTTGAATGCTGGCGGTGCTTTCACTCTAGTGGTAGCATGAGACGGAGTCTACAACCCACACAAGTGGCTCAGGTAGTATAGCTCATCCAGGATGGCACATCAGTGCGAGCTGTGGCAAGAAGGTTTGCCTTGAGGGCAAACAGGCTCCATGAGGGTGGTATGAGGGCCCGACGTCCACAGGTGGGAGTGCTTACAGCCCCACACCGTGCAGGACGTTTGGCATTTGCAGAGCAGAGAACACCAACATTGGCAAATTCGCCACTGGCGCCCTGTGCTCTTCACAGATGAAAGCAGGTTCACACTGAGCACATGTGACAGACGTGACAGAGTCTGGAGACGCCGTGGAGAACGTTCTGCTGCCTGCAACATCCTCCAGCATGACCAGTTTGGCAGTGGGTCAGTAATGGTGTGGGGTGGCATTTCTTTGGAGGGCCGCACAGCCCTCCATGTGCTCGCCAGAGGTAGCCTGACTGCCATTAGGTACCGAGATGAGATCCTCAGACCCCTTGTGAGACCATATGCCGGTGCGGTTGCCCCTGGGTTCCTCCTAATGCAAGACAATGCTAGACCTCTGGAGTGGCTGGAGTGTGTCAGCAGTTCCTGCAAGATGAAGGCATTGATGCTGTGGACTGGCCCGCCCGTTCTCCAGACCTGAATCCAATTGAGCACATCTGGGACATCATGTCTCGCTCCATCCACCAACGCCACGTTGCACCACAGACTGTCCAGGAGTCACCTGCGCCACCTCATCAGGAGCATGCCCAGGCGTTTTGTAGGGAGGTCATACAGGCACGTGGAGGCCACACACACTACTGAGCCTCATTTTGACTTGTTTTAAGGACATTACATCAAAGTTGGATCAGCCTGTAGTGTGTTTTTCCACTTCAATTTTGAGTGTGACTCCAAATCCAGACCTCCAGGGGTTAATAAATTTTTGTGTGATTTTGTTGTCAGCACATTCAAAACTATGTAAAGAACAAAAAGTATTTAACAAGAATATTTCATTCATTCAGATCTAGGATGTGTTATTTTAGTGTTCCCTTTATTTTTTTGAGCAGTGTATATATTATATATATATATATATATATATATATATATATATATATAATATATATATATATATGTGGGGGGGGGGTATAGCTGTTATAACTTGTGATCTCTTTTTCCTAATTACATCTTATTGTATGATTTACTTATGGGGACTTCAGTCCTTGCAACGCTCTTTTGTGTGTGATTGTGTTTTCCTGTTTAAAATGTTTGGACATATCAGGATCTTTTCACCTGGTTCCGAATTCTTTGCATAGTTAATTTATATACATATACAAGGGACCTTGTCCTTATGATGTATGTGTGTGTGTGTGTATGTGTGTATGTGTGTGTGGCACAATTGAAATGTTTTCACATTTTTGGATCTTTTTACCTTTACATACAGTACTTATAAATACAGTTTAGTTAGAATTTCAATTATTTCACTGTAACATATTTTTAACTAGTCCACACACACACACACACACACACTATTTGCACTATTTATGCAATTTACATGCAAGTTAAACAATTTACACAATTTCTGGGAACCTGATCCTTATAATGTACCACTTTAGCAACAAATAGACACTTGAGTGATTCTCAAAGTTTAAAATAAGTTTGTTAGAAAACAAATGTATGTGTGTGTGTGTGTGTGTGTATGTGTCCTAAGCCAATTACACTTTGTTCTACAATTTACTTCATTCCTTTACTCAGGACTCCGGTCTTTATAATGCTTTAACTGTGTGTGTTTGTGTGTGTGTTTTTGTCCTCCTGTGTACGTAATTCATTCTTCGACCAGGATTCAGTTCTCTGCAATCATAAACATATCCGTCATCCCCGTCTGCATGTTTTTCTAACTGGATGTGGTCTGGACGTTTGTAATGTTTGGCCTTGTGACTGTTCAGCTGCGGCCGTGTGAAAAATGAAGGTTGGGAAAGTGCTGGCAGTCTGTACTCCGGTGTCCAGAGTTATTGAGTGTTAAAATCACATTGCGTTGATTAGAGGTTTGTCGAAACTCATTAGCTGTTACAAGGACCATACTTACATACAGTTCAGACACTATTTATATAATTATTACCAAATATACCCAGATCAGGACTGGATACGGAGACGCCGGACTGTTGAAGGAAAGTCCTGTAGAGATTCTTGAGGTAATGGAAGCCCCTGCAAACTGAGCTGTTTTTTTTAATTACCCACATCTTGGCTCTATAATAGAAGCTTTTAGGACCATTGTGCTACATGAAACAATGCATTTACAGCATTTGGTAGACGTCCTTATCCAGAGTGACTTACATTTATCCCTTTTATACAACTGAGTAATTGGTGGTTAAGGGTTTTACTCAGAGGCCAAAACCCTTAACCTTCCTGCAGTGGCAACTTGGTGGTGCTGGGAATCAAACCCAAATCTTTAAATTAAAAATGTTTTTTTTTTATATATATTTAATTTAATTTGTTTACAACAAAACAGAGTTTACATAAACAAAATCAATAAATAGTTGCGTTAAGTTATGTAATATATCGCTGTTGGTGTCCATCTGAGTTGCCATCATGCGCCAGCCTCTTATTTAGTAACGATCGTCTCGTATTAAGGGGTGAAAATCCGATCTGTTGGATTACATGACAGACGCTAATCCATGAATCTGATTTATATCCCATTTAACTTCCACATATAATTGAGACCTAAATCCGATCCGATAATATCACAGTTCATGTCATATTTTTTTTCCACCTAACACGATCGTAGGTCAAATCCCGTCTTTTCCATTTGAGGAAAATAGGTCACATGATACGTGCAGTGTAAATGCAGCCAAAGTGCAAACGGTGCAAGACGGACAGTGAAATAAACAAAACAATAACCAGATGTACAGATAGAATAGGACAGGGCAAGAGGCTCGCTGGGGTAAAAGATTCCATTCATTTTATTTTGTTTCAAACCACTAAATGGTATAAAAACCTAAATGTAGCTCTTGTTTATGCATCTGGTTTTTATTTGCAGTTAGACGATTTTGAGGCAAGTTGATTTAAAATGTCATTGATTTAAAAAAAAAAATTACCATTTACAGCATTTTGCCAGACGTTTTTATCCAGAGCGACTAACATTTATCTTATTTATACAACTGAGCAATTAGGGGTTAAGGGCCTTGCTCAGGGGCCCAACAGTGGCAACTTAGTAAATCTGGGAATTGAACTTGTAATCTTCCTGTTGGTAGTTCAACACCTTAACCTTGAGCCACCACTTCCCCTTAATATACTATATGTTTTTAGAGTATTTTTGTAGTATTTAAATAAAATGTTTACTTTTGTATTTGGTAATTTGTTTACTCAATCCTATTTCTGGAGAGAAATTTATTATTAAATATTGTTTAGCAGTTGATGTGGGAACTTTGTAAACTTTTCCCAAAACTGCCACATTTCCTTTCTCTCTCTCTCTCTCTCTCTCTCTCTCTCTCTCTCTCTCTCTCTCTCTCTCTCTCTCTCTCTCTTCCACCTCACTTCCTGTCTATATACTGTCTTATAAATAAAAATAAAATTATTGGGTTGATAATTTGATTAGGTAAAATAAATTGTGTGTTAACTTGTAAATTATATATTGTGAAATTGTAAAATAAACTAATCATTAAAAATATTTAAATATGTAAAAAGTTGCTGAAAAATACTGCTAAAATTGACATATCTATTGTATTAATTGTTTTAAAGTAATTATCTTTTCTTTAATAAAGCAAAATAAACAGAACATTTTGTCCAAGTGGTTATTTTAAACAAGATTAAACTATATGTTACTCAATATTATATTTGACTCTCCACTGGGGTAAAAAGTCCACCAGTGGGTCTTTTACCCTGCCTATAGGGTACAAAGCGCCACTAAAAGTGTGGTGCTTTGAATAATCATTTTATTACATTTGCAGCATCTGGCAGACACCCTCATCCAGAGCGACTCACAATATTCCTTGTTATACAACTGAGCAATTGGGGGTTGAGGGCCTTGCTCAGGTGCCCAGCAGTGGTGGCCTGGTGGGGCTGGGAATCAAACCCGGGTTCTCAAGTTGGTAGTCCAACAACTTAACCACTGGGCCACCACTTCCCTATTATTATTTCCCATTATTACAAAATGTGTTGCCCTATCAATGTTCTCTCTCGGTGGGTCAGTGGTTAGGGTGTTGGGCTGCTTATTAGACGATCAGGGTTTAATTTCCGGTGCCTCCACCGTCTGCCACTGTGGGCCCCTGAGCAAGGCCCTTATGCCCTAATTGCTCTTAAATTGTTGGGACTGGAGGACAGACTATTTGTGCAAATAGATGGAAAATTGCCAATAGAGTCACAGCAGCATTGCAATAAGATGTGCAAAGCAACATTAAAGTGTCTGTGCAAAAATAGAATATTTTATCCTTGTTTAAGTGGATGGTGCTGTAAGCATAAATTTCTGGTAAATAAGTTTGTGTGTGTGTTTGTGTGTATGCATAAACTGAGGTGTTTCCATTCTGGGTGTTAAGGACCCTAATGGCTTGAGGGAACAAAAAACTGTTACACATTCAGGTTGTAAGAACCCAAGTTCTATGGTATCTCGTCCACAATTGTTTTTTTCTTTTGTGGAATATTATATAGTATTTGAAAAACAATGCACAATGATTTCCTGATGATCTACTACTTCTGTCTGGATTGCGAAGAACACATACGATGCACACCCATTAGATATCCCATTAGCCCACCAGAGAGACGATTTATCATAATCCAAAATAGCAAAAAGCACCGACGCCATCATTAATCAAGCATTATTAAGTCTCGAGTAGCCAGTCCTTTAGAGTGCAGAAGATCTGGGAACCCTGGCTTCTTCGAATAGATATGGCCCACCCAAGAGGATGTATGACTGGCAGGTAAAGCAACCAATGACGATTCAGTTTTTGCCGCGTCACGTTTAGGGGTCGTCAAGTGCTTTAAGTAAAAGCATCTTTTAAGCAGTTTATACCGTGAACCTCGCATACCTTCCAGCATTTAATTGATCTGGATTAATGCTCGTTGCCACAACAAGTTACCTCTTCCATCAGATGACTTTGGGTTGTTTTCCGGCGGAATGCTAAATGTCTTTATTCGTCAAATAGACTCTTCAGCATTGTGAAATTTTTTTTTTTGCATATTCCGTCTTAGAAGGTTGGGGTCAGAGCCCAGGGTAAGTTATGATACAGCCCTCCAGGAGCAGGAAGGGTTGAGGGTCTTGCTCAAGGACCCAACAATGGCTGATTGGCGTTGGTGGGGCTTGAAATCCTGTACACTTCAACCAATCAGAGGACGACATGAAAACTGGGGGCCTAACGTCCGAGGCTGAGACAAAACATTATACTTTAACTTTAAATTCCTGCTGCTGTGACATTGTATGTAGTTGAGAATTATAAAATGGCAGATGTAGTACGTCTGAATTTCTTTCATACTATAATCATATTCTATCTAATATACTTTTTCAATACTTAAATAGGACGTCTGCACAAACCACACACTCTATGGAAGTTCTGCATCTATTGCAGCAACAGGTGGTCACATACTTGAGAACTATTCTGTGGTTTGTGTAGTAAAAATAGTGTTTGTTGTGTTTACACCAAAGTTCCTAGAACCCAGATGATACATTAATAAAATCAAAATCAAATGTAGAAAAGGGACGGGGCTACCCAGCACCAACACATTTACATTTTCGGTATTTGGTAGACATCCTTATCCGGAGTGACTCGAATTTATTCCATTTTTAAAATCCAGCTAAACCAGCTAATCTTTCGGAAAAAAATTATGCTAACGTTTGCTTAGCAACATAAAATTGCGTTGAGTTAGATAAAACTAGTGTGTAGTTAATGTAAAGAATGTCATAACTTAAGCCTTTATGAGATACTAAAGTAACCTAGATGCCTTTAAACACCTTCGTGATCCAACAGGAAGTGACACATAGTGAGGAAATCTACTCCAAGTACAAATGTCGATGGTCTTGCTTTGATATCATGATATCAGCATGAGCATGTTGTCAACACTTGGCTAAAGACAACAGCCGCTCTGTGCTGATATCCAGCTCATTAGGGCACTTTGCTTGAATATAGCAACTCCATGCTATATTTCTCCTGCCTCTATTTGGAGAACTGTTCAATCGTCTGTTTCTAGCTGCACACTCAGCTAATTAGCTTTTCAGACAGAGCAGGATAAGCTATGCTGCTAATATGCCCCCGCAGTCGAGGGAAATCATTAGTAAGGGCGTACTGTGAGGGAAGAAATCTATTTAAAGTGTTTTATTCTTTATTTATCTATTCGAGGAGTTTTATTAAAGTGGATCCTGTCTGTCAGAAATGGATCTGAAGGCTAATCGAAGAGATATGACACAAAGGGGCGTTTTGATGTAAATAAGTGCTGAAAGTATTCAAGTAAAGAACACAAAACGTACATTTATACTACAGAGATTTAAAGTAACAAGCATACACGGAACGAAACAAGGAAACATAGCGATAAACAGCATAAAAAACGATGATAATAGCAAAGTAACAATAACAAAAGCAAGACTTTGTCTCTGTCTAAAATCGTATACTTCTATACTATACTGTATGTAAAGCATTGGGTATGTCCGAATCCTTAGTACAGGAAAAATAATAGCTAAAACATTCCCTCTTCTTTTCGTCTGGATTTCTAAAGTACGCATACGACGCGCACAGTATTATTGTGAAGCTTGAGACGAAGACGAATCCATATTGCAGAATAATGCTTTATTTAATAGAACAGGGTAATCCAATAAAGTAGTCAATATGCGAGCAGAGGTGGGTACACAGAAGGTGAAAAGAAACCGAGCAAACAAATGCAAAACAAAAACACTGGACATAAAAACGAAACCAAAAACTGAGCAGAGTTCAAAAACCGGGAAAACAGGCAGACGGGGGTTAAAGCTTGGTATGTTGCATAATAAAACAATACTTCGCAAATGTGCTAAACAAACAGTTAGATTAAGTAGCCGGCTAAATAGGAAGTATAGGAGAAAGTAACAACGAGGGCTAGTATTCAGGAGATGGCGCCCTCTGGTGGTGGGCAGGCGAAACTGTACATCGCAGTCAATGTTTTGCAACGTTTTAAATCGCGATTGCCATTCGATTTCGTTTAATCGCTCAGCCCTACGTAAAAGGCGCAAACAGCTTAGAAAGGTGGGCTCAGAGTGCGGTGTCAATGATGATATAGTGCCCCTGGAGCAGGAAGGGTAAAGGGTCTTGCTCAGGGACCCAACAGTGGCAGACTAGCAGCAATGGGTCTCAAATGGGTTCTGAAATCTATAAACATCAACTGCAAAATCTTTCATTCACTCTCTCTCTTCATTCCTCTGTATATTTTCCCACTGTTTCTTTGTAACCCTGTCACACTGATCAATCCGCAAGTTGCAGTACAGTACGCATCACGTCGCACACACACACTCTTCAGCTTTACACGGATCGAAGCTCCGGTAAAAACAAACCGATTCCTCTCTCTGTGCTGGTTCAGCAGGGACATCGGCGCCTCCTTAGCACTTAGAGCAGGAGAGAGACTCGAGTCATTCGTCCTCCAGACAGACACAAACTCCACTTCTGCAGTGTCAGAGAGTCACGAGCTGGAAAATAGGAAGTAACACCAGACAAGTGAACCCGGGGACGGGAATCTATCACAAAGTCCTTGAGTCAGGGACAGCAGGAGCCGACATACAGACAGATCTGGGCCAAAGATAGTCAAGGTTATAGTCAGAAGGACGGGTGATCACTGATATCTCTAAAACCATCAGA
This sequence comes from Bagarius yarrelli, assembly GCA_005784505.1. Lineage (NCBI taxonomy): Eukaryota > Metazoa > Chordata > Actinopteri > Siluriformes > Sisoridae > Bagarius > Bagarius yarrelli. Next base: position 969,958 of record VCAZ01000105.1, read on the forward strand.
TCTGAACCACAGAGAGTGAGACAGGGTTGTGGACTGCTAGCTTGCTAAAAGGCTGGGCCTGTGTGAAGTCAAAGAATCAGAAACCTCAGAAGGCCAGAGGCCAAAAAGAACAGTCCTAAGAAGACAAATTTGTTGTGTTTTGCAAGAATTTCTCTTTGTATTTACAATTACATCTATGACAACTGAACAGTTTAAAATTAACGGCTTTGCTTAGGGGCCAAGCAGTGGCAGACTGGTGGTGCTGGGAATTAAACCTATGATCAGTTGTTTCGGATTTGGGGTTTGATTTTTTGGGGGTTTTAAGTTTTGAGTAAATTTTCAGGCTTAGACTATAAGATTTTGGGTTTAGGGTTTCAGTTTTAAGGTTAAATTTTGGAGTTTCATTTATAGGGTATAGGATTTGAGGTTTAAGTTTAAGGGTTTAGAATTTTTGGGATTTCAAATTTGTGGTTTAGGGTTTGGATTTGGGGGTTTAGGGTTTGAGTTTTGGGGTTTAGTATATAGATTTTGGGATTAAAAATTTGTGGTTTAGGGTTTGAGTTTTGGGGTTACATTAGCGCTGACTGGCACTAGAGACTCCTGTAAACCTTAACAGAGAACATAATCATATAAACTACAGACTTATGTTTATGAAACATATATTTCTGCTTTCTGAGATGCTCTGGGTGCTTGATAGGCCAACTTTCTGAATTTAAAGATGATCTCGTTTGGATCAGGTTATCCAACTCAAGTCGTAAACCAAAAACCAACAGAATCATGAATCATTTAAGAATCATTAGATCATTTATTCATTTGAATGATTAAAAATGTATAAAAAAAAATCCATTTTTTTTCAGTGTGACATATTTTAACATAAAAATTAAAAAAAAAACTTTGAGTGTTTTATTAAAAATGGCATAACATTTATTAGTTGGCTGATAGTTGGGAGAATAAAAAATGGGTCTATTTCTAGTCTTTCACTGGAAAAGTAGGTTTGAAGGGGGTGGAATTATTACCATCGTTATCGAACAGCAAGTTCATTTGCTGGCACACGGAGGCGGAGCTATCCTGAAAGAGACCACTCAATGTCTTTTACCCCCATTATAAATGAATTGGAGAGTGAACATCTCTAAGTACTTTTAAGAGATGGAAGGAGGAAGAGATGGGTAAAATGAGAGGAGAGGATGAATGGAGACAATGCAATGGAAAACAACGAGAGGTAGAAGATAAATAAAGGAGGAAAGAAGAAAGGGAAATGAATTAAAAAAAAAACTAAAAAGAGAGCGAAAATAAGAGAAAGAAAGACTGAAGGAAAAAAGGAAGTTGAGAAAGAGAAAGCAGGTGGAGGTGGGGAAGAGAGAGAGAGAGAGAGAGCGAAAGAGGAAAGAAGGAAGGAAGGAAGGAAGTATTTAAAAAAAAAAACTAAAAAGAAAGCGAAAATTAAAGAAAGAAAGAGAGTGATGGAAAAAAGGAGGATGAGAAAGAGAAAGCAGGCTGAGGTTGAGAGAGGAAGAGAGAGAAAAAAATAAAAAGAGGGCGAAATGAGAGGAGTGAGAGAGAAAGCAGGCTGAGGTGGGGGAGAGAGAGAAAGAGAGAGAGAGGGAGAGAGGAGGGTTGAGAGAAAGAGAGAGAGAATAGAAAGGAAGGAGTGGTAGCTTAGTGTTTAAGGGGTTGGACTTCTGACAGGTAGACAGTGTGATTAATTCCCAGGACACCCAATCTCCCACTGCTGAGTTCCTGCATGAGGCCCTTCACCCTGAACCGCTCAGTTGGATGAAAAAAAAAGGATAAATGCGAATGTAAATGCAAAAGCAAAGGAGAAAAGGAAGAAAAGATAATAGACGACAGGGCAAGGTATTATTTGCATGGAAAAAAAAAATAACAAAGCAAAGCTGTCGCCCTGTATTTCTCTCTCTCTCTTACACACACACACACACACACACTGTCAGATGAGGTCATTCCACTCAGCAGGTGGCAGCCAATCGTGAGATACACAGCGTATAATCACGCGCAGGTGCATGATCAGCGCTCGCTTTTACACCAAATCTGTTCAGATCCCCAAAAAAATCTGCCGCCTGGAAAATAAATAGCAGTTTTAAATTTCTGCTCAGCTTCAGCGAGAATCACAACCATTCCATCGTCAGAGAGACCCAACCGAAGCGGAAGATCAGTGGTTAAGGTGTAAGACTGCCGCTCGGAAGATTGTGGGTTTAAGTCCCAGAACCACCTTGCTGGGATAATAACTCTCAACTGCTCAGATGGATAATAAAAAGGATGAATGTAAGTCGCTCTGGATCAGGACGTCCTCCATTTGCCAAAAATGTAAATTTAACAGACTAATTAATCCTCTGCTCATTAGAGAAGTGCGGCACAGCGGGAGATCAGACCGCTGCGGATCTTCTGTACTACAGGATGGCAGCAGGTTGCGGTAAACGGTTTGGAACGCAGCCCCAAAAATCCCAGAGGTCTTTTGATTTTTATTAGTGTAATAATTATCGCAACACTGTACACTCCAGCTTAGAGTATTGAGTATATGGTAGATAGTAGCTAAGTGGTTAAGGTGTTGACCTTAACCACTGAGCACCACTCAGTGGTTCCACTAAGTTTCCATTGAGGGGCCCTTGAGTAAGGCCCTTTACCCTCAACTTAAATCTGTAACTGTCTGTCGAATGCCTAAAATGCATTTTTTAAATGTTACCTGAAGGTTACATAAACACTTTTTTACACGAGATTAAATAAATAGAAAGATAAGAAGGTGTGACACCCAGACAGACAGGAAGTGGGTCATTTTAGCTAAATCACATGATCCAAAAAAGGAATGACTTCACTTTTAGAAGCCATGACGTTTTTCATCGTTTACATTTGATAGCTTCTTTGTAGACGTTTGTCGCCATGGCACCGGTTTAATTTACGCGGAAATTCAATTCAGTTTGAGTCAATTTTAATTGTGTAGCGCTGTTTACAATAGCGATTGTTTCAAAGCAGCTTTACACAGTCAAAGATCATTATAAAATGTAAATGAAATAGAAATCAGTTTGTCCCTGTTTGTCCCCGATGAGCAAGCCGAGGGTGACGGTGGCAAGGAAAAACTCGATGGTAATAGGAAGAAACCTCAACAGAGAACCCATCATTTGGGTGATAAACAGATGGCAGGAACTTAGCAGTCACACTGTGTGTGTGAGCCACTGTAGTCACTGTGTGTGTGACTGACCATGTAGTCACAAGACTGGACATCACTAAGAAAAAACATCCTAGCTGGAGCGTCTAGAGTCAAGCTGAGTGGAAGTGTCCTCAGTCACCATGTTGATGTGACATGATCATGAACCGGAAGCAGGTCAACAGGAAGGGTCAGACAGGGCCAGAGTGGGGAGGGGGTCTGAATCACTGGCAGCTCAGAAGTGGCATATGTAGCTTAAGAGAGAGAGAGAGAGAAAGTGAGTAAGTGAGTGAGTGAGTATGTGAGAGAAAGAAAGAAAGAAAGAAAAACAGTTAGGTATAGTCACAGTCACTGAGTATAGAGTGACAGCTCAGTGCTTCTGGTGTTGGTCTTTTAACTGGAATATTGTGGGTTTGATTTCTAGAACCACCAAGTTACCATTGCTGGGCCCCTGAGTAAGGCCCTTAAACCCCACCTGCTCAGTTGTATAAATAAAAATAAATGTAAATGAATGAGGGCGTCTAAATATATAATATTGCCTGGAATATGACTCTGTCTCACGATTCTATCAGAATGATCAGTTTTTTGATTTTTTTACTCTCAAACTGTCAAACTTTCCCTTTCGACTATGATGTCTCTCAAGTTCCGTCTCAGGATGCTCTAGTCTAGTTGTATTTTATTTTTGTGTGTATGTTACAAATATTATGCACACGTTCTGACCGATCAGACTGAAGAATTGACTCACAGAGCAGAGTTAGTTGATCTAGTGTTAGTTTATCAGTCAACTTAGCACCATTAACTAACATCAACAAAGATGTAAGTGACAAGAAATACCCCCGGATATTACCCTCTGCCACCACAGCCTAAACCAACTAAGGAAAATGTATAAACCAACATGTAGAACCTACAGCATCTACATCAGTGCTGAACAGCAAATCACATCAATAGTGCGATACACACCACTGTGCAACACACCAAACTGCAGCACAATAATCTATTCCCTCATTTACTATTCATTCTTTTCTGATATTCTGGTGGAGACGTCCTCTTCTGTTCATTATTTATTGTTTATATTCTCCGTCCTGGTTACATTTTGAGAAAACTTGGTAATCATTTTCATTGTTATGCTGATAACATACAAATGTACTTGTCTGCCAAACCTACCTACAGGGGCAGCAGTGGCTCAAATAGTTTAGGCGCTGAGTTGCTGATCTGGAAACCAGACAGACCTGGGTTTAAGCCCCACCACTGCCAGCTGTTAACCTAAAGACCAGAAACACCTGGGTTTAAGCCCCACCACCGGCAAGCCAACCACTGTTGAGTCCTTAAGCAAGACCCTTAACTCTTCCTGCTTCAGGAGCGCTGTATCATAGCTGACCCTGTGCTCTGACCCCCAACTTACTAAGATGGGGTATGCGAAAAAAATAAAATAAAGGCATTAACATGACAAAATAAAGGCATTAACATTACATTTACCGCTTCTTTTCCTTCACCATATTTCACATATGCTAAAATTAAAGATTGGCTTTTAGCTAACTTCCTAGATTGAATTGGCAATAAAACTCGGACCCAACTTGACACCACATCTGTTTTTTTTTTTAAATCCAATTGTTTTTCCTGCTACATTAACAATAAAAAACTTGTTCTTCATCACAGGGTAAAACTGTAAGTGTTACCCGTCTCCGCTTCTCTTTCTCCACCGATAATACAGCAGTTATGTTCACGCATTAATCACTTCATGTATAGACTATTGTAATGCCCTTCTTATTGGTGTTCCCTCTCAATTGCTGAAGCAGCTCCGGTTGGTTAAGAATTCTGCAGCTCAGGTTCTTTCTAGAACACTTTTTACTGAGGATGTTTCTCTGGTTCTTCAGCAATTCTTCAGCACTAAGCTCCAGTCAGGTATGGAGTTGAATTCAACATCCTGGTAATTGCCTACAAGGCCTTTTAAAATCTTACACCACCATACCTTACTCTCACTTGGTCTCAGAACTTCATCTTCCGTTTCTCTTGTGGTTCCTCGGATTCGATAATAAAATAAATGTAAACGTCTTTATTGGTCACACATATTTTACAGCACAGTGAAAATAGTTTCTTCGCATATCCAAGCTTAGAAAGTTGGCATCTGAGAAGTTTGGGGTCAGAGCACAGGGCTAGCTATGATACAGCACTCCTGGCGCAGGACGGGTTAAGGGTCTTGCTCAGGGACCCAACAGTGGCAGACTGGTGATGGTGGGGCTCGAACCAAGGTCTTCCTGGGCTTCCAATCCACAATTCAGCGCCTTAACCATTTGCCCCAATAAGTGCCAGATCTTTTAGTTATGCTGCCCCTAACCACCCCATGCCCTTTAGCACTGTCTGCTTACTTTTAAAACACATCTTAAGACACGTTTATCTTTATTCATTTAGGTTTTAAACATTCTTATTTTTGCTGTAGTTATTATTTTTATACGTAGATGTCCTCGCATTCAAGTAAATGTTTAGCTACTTTACCCGCCTCTGATTTTAAGAGGATGTGGTCTCCACTCTACTATTTCAGTGGGGTTTTTTTTGTTGGTTATTCTTGTACTTTTTACTTTAGTTCTATTTTTTTAATCTTTTAATCATTTACTGAAGTATGATGTATTACAGAAGTATGACTATCAGCAGACCAGGTCATTATTCAGTGGTGAAAAAACACCTGGTCTTTGTTTAATTCCCAGCATCATCAAGCTGCCACTTCTGGGCCCCTGGTCTAGGCCCTTAACTCTTACCTGCTCAGTCGGATAAAGAATTTCGGATAAATCTAATTCACTCTAGATAAAGGTGTGTGTCAATGGCAGAAATGTGAAATATCCAGATGTGTAGCTTATAAATATGCATAACCAGCTGAAATATCATTAAAGGATCCTACAGAGGAATGACGTGGAGTGATGAATGAAGAGTCCGGCGCAGCAGACAGGTTGTTGTATACCTCATCAGCTCGGTGATTGTGTGCACCTGCTGCGAGTGTGTTCCTGTTATGGTTTAACGATGTGTAAATGTGGGTCTGCTGTCCTCCGCCAGGCGTCTGTCCAGCTATCACCCCCGTAGGGTCGTTTTCAGCGCGGGGCAGAAAATGTCAAGGCGCGTAATATGTTACTGGATAAAGAGTGCAATTTAAAACAGCACAGCCATATACAAACACAACACACACATTCTAGCTAAATGTTTAGTGTGTACACCACTTCAGAGTGTTCAGAGAAGGTCAGAGCGATGAACGATGGATTGGTTTGTTCGGTTGAAAGAGCAGCCAGGCTTTAGAGAAAAGGGGACGGTAACCAAATCGACTTTTTAAACTAGGATTTTGTTTGTGTATCAAATTTTGTGCGAAATAATAAATTCACTTTAAAAATGGAGATTAAGCTCATTGTAGGGCTGCACGATATTGGATACAAAACATCATATTTAGGTTTTTTTTTGCAATATATAATTTATCTATATCGCGATATAAATAAATTCACCAGATGAATTGAATTCTATTTGTAAAGATTTTTTGTAAAGAATCTGTGTAAAATATAATACACAAATTATAATCATAAATAAATACAATAGAACAAAGATGTTAATGAAATAACAGTGTTTTATGTTTTTTTCTGGAGATTCAGTATAATTAAATGTAAAATCACACTGTGTCGACTTCACGGTATATAATTTAACACAATTAATCTTTGTTAAAGCTGCAAAACTTCTTTGTAATGTTTACACTGTAACAGAACCTGATACAATGTGCGAATAATAAACATTTTCTACTAAACTTTACGATTAAACCCACAAATCATGTTTTAAACTGTAATGCAGTCGAATGTAATCACACACTCGACACTGAACATCCTGTAATGTGACTTTTGCAGATACACACATTGTGATGCTGTTGAAGGGCTGACCTGCTGTGCAGCACTAGTTATTAGTTCTATTTTAAAAAATAATAATAAATTACAGTGGGGAAGTGGTAGCTCGGTGGTTAAAGTGTTGGACTGCTGTTTGGATAATTGTGGGTTCAATTGTCGCCTTCAGCATGTGTTCTAAATGTTTTATAATGACAGAGTTGGAAATCGGTATTATTGCTAATATTTTTGGTAGCTGGAATTTGTATTTCTTTAAGAACCAATTCAGTTTGTATGCTGAGGTTCCACCGTGGTTCATACTGGTTACTGACTGAAACAGAAAAACTCTTAATTTTATTTGGTTCAACAAAGTCATAAACTTAATTTCTGACTTTAATTAATAATTAAAATTCCATCTGATCATCTCGAGTTGCGGAATGAACTAGACTAAAAAGCTGTTCTGACTCTTTCACCTCCTTTAAGGTTTTCTAAGAAAGTGAAAAAGTGTAATTTTCATGTCATCCTGTTAAAGCCAGCAGACTTCAACTAGCTAGAAACAGCAGGAGAGACAGAATAATGAAGAGACGGTGTGTTCATGTCTCCGCAAACGTCAACTCCAGACTGACACGCCGTTCTCCGCTGTGCACATGCTCAGTTTCAAAAACACTGTCAGGCAAAAGAAGAAAATTTGTCATTTTTTTTTTTTTTTTTTTTTTAACGAGAGAAAAAAAATCAGGAAAATAGTTACGTAATTATATAGAACATAATCAAATGAACCAGTTAATTATTACATTTAGTGGCATTTATTTTGTTATATTTAATGACTTTTTTATTATTGATTAATTGATTAATTAAAAAGTAAACATTGTATCAATCCTGTCATTTCAATCCCTCAGAAAAAACAACTTTTTACATAAAAAAATAAATTAAAAAAGAAAAAAACCAATTGAGTAAATACATAGGTAAATAATTAACGTAACTTTTTTTAATTGATAAACTACCATGCGGTTGATATTTTCAATTATTTATTTCATGTATTTATTTTTTCATACCGTATATATTCTTGCTAATTTTCTTAAAATCAAATTATTTTTATGATTATTTTCCAATGTAATAAAGTAGTAGTTTAAGACTGGTGTTTAGAAAATAAGAAAGAAAATTACACATAGCTAGCAACTTTTTCAGGCTGAGTGGCTGTGTAACGAACTCCACTGACTGCGGCGAGTAGTTTTGAACCCATGTGCAGTTTATTCAACTAAAGTTATACAAAACAATAAACAAAGACTAAATTTGACTCGACTAAGCCTGACTTGAACAAATATGACTTAACCGAATATAACTTGACCAAACTCGACTTGACTAAACTCGTTTTGACTAAACTCCACGTGACTAAACTCGACTTGACTAAACTCGACTTTACTAAACTCGACTTGACTAAACTCGTTTTGACTAAACTCCACGTGACTAAACTCGACTTGACTAAACTCGACTTGACTAAACTCGACTTGACTAAACTCGTTTTGACTAAACTCCACGTGACTAAACTCGACTTGACTAAACTCCACGTGACTAAACTCGACTTGACTAAACTGGTTTTGACTAAACTCCATGTCACTATACTAGACTTTACTAAACTCGTTTTGACTTGACTAAACTCAACGTGGCTAAGCTCAACTTGACTTCACTAAAGCTGATTTGACAGAGCTTAATTTGACTAAGCTTGACTTGACTAAGCTTGACTTAACCTTAGCACAAAATAAACTCACCCAACAGAGGTAAAGGGGACAATATCTATATAACCTAAACAGGGTCACATGACAGAACATTATTTAGACTTTCTTATCCTGAAACATTTTTGTTATTTAACTGAGAAGGGGTAAGACCCTTGCTCAAGTGCCCTGCAGTTGCAGCTTGGTGGTCCGGGTTTAATGAATACAATGTGTAAATTGAATAAATCATAGAGTTTCTATTCCTGACCCACTGCAACTCTTCCAGTGTTTGGCGGTTTCTGTGAAGAAATGCAACCATGACGAAAGCTGGTGTTGTTACAGACTTTAAACCCAGGGCATTTTACTGCAGTGGTATATTCTGCTAATAACCCCTTTGTAATTCTCTCATGCCCCACGATGATTGACAGGAGCACTAGATTCTGCTGAAGGATCAGGGCGTGTTGTCCTGAACCTCCGTCTGTTTTGGCTTGTCTGTAATCTATTCGTTTCTGATCTCTGCTACTGATGTCTGCCATGCTAATGCATTAGCGACTTCCATTAGCAGCACTGACGGTGTCGGATTAAATATCTCCTGACAGCTTTTCACCATGACGCATATTTTATCCCGGTCTGACGGGACTGCCCATTCAGTTTGATTGACAGGAAAAGAAAGGCGTGCCAAGCGGTTTAATGAGTGCCCGAGCTGCAAGGCAGAGAGCATTGTGGGACACGTGGCCTCTCGAAACCCTACACAGCCCCCTGGTGTAATCATTTGGAGTTATTTCAGTATAAGATATATATAAAAAATCCTTTTTCATGATATTGTCAGTCTTTCATTGTTGCAGATTTACAGTCGGTTCCTAAATTTAAAGCAGCTTTTCTTTAAAAAAAACATTTACATGCACAGTTTTTGGATGTTTGTGGGATTCAAATTAAAATTGCAGCACATTTATATCAATCGGCATCAGAGATGAAGGCTGTAATATAGAGGGACAACAACAAAAGTCTGGAGGACGGTCCAATCACATGAGGCCAGAGATATATCAAAACAATACTGATTCGCTAACAACAAAAGTGGGAGGGTTCAGGAGAAACAATGTGCTGCGCCACGATACATTTTTTAACAAGCCGATTAGAGCTCAGCCTAAAATCACATGCGTATTAAAATTTTATGGACCTACATACACACTCGTCTGTCCGACGGCCCGTACACACATCAACGAAATACAGTTTCTGTATAAGTTTCGATTTTTTAAATGTTTTTAATAACAGTAGAACTAAACACTCTTATTATATTATATTATACCCGGAATCTGCTGGAGTCTATCCCAGTCGTGTTTGAAAGGGTGAAAGGCAGGAGGGGGACACTCTGGACAGGTCACCAGTCCATCACAGGGCCACACAAACATTTACTCCTATGGGCAATTTAGAATCACCAATCAATCTAACATACATGTTTTTGGACTGTGGGAGGAAACCGGAGAACCGGGAGTAAACCCACACAGGCACCAGGAGAACATGCAAACTCCACACAGAAAAGCCTCTGCCTGGGAGTGAAACTGAGGCAACAGTGCTAACCACCAAGCCACCGTGCTGCCTGTTTACTGTTTTATGCCAGACTGATTTTGTGTGTCCACAACACTGAATATGGTCCTCGTTTTAAAACATTTTCATTTATCATTTTTGTGGGTTCTACATTTCTACCGCGTCATGTGATCAGTTGTGCTCCGAGCATCGGTCAGGTCAGGGTCGGCCCAAGAACGAGCGCTTGTTTACTTTTATATACGAATGTAACAGTAGTCATGATTCTGATCTCTTGACGAATTATAATCTAGCAGACGGGACAAACATTCTAACGCACCAAAGCTGGAATTTAAGGGGTCTGTACGGTGTAACGGTAGAGTCGGGGTCACGCGTTACCTGTTGCACAAAGAGCTCAAGGTCAGAGACGGTGAAGGGTCGAGATTGTCCGATACAGTGGATCAAGCTGTTTTTTTTATATCCCAGCGTGACCTTTAATAACCCTGGAAACGCCTTCCATAATAAAATAAAAAATATAGAATTTAACACTGGCCGACCAATCAGATTTAAGAATGAAACATTATGGTGTTCAAGTTTAGGTTTAATTTATTCCTAATTCTGATTGGTCAGCCGGTGTATATTAGATTCTGTACATATAAGAACATAAAACAAACAGTGATAAAGATAATAAAG